>PVLC010026883.1:0-22434 GCA_004027655.1 Graphiurus murinus
CATATTTTCCTGGGGAAAAGAAAGATGTGGGAGCAAGAGGAAATTGAGTGTATTTATACAAAGAGTCTTTTTGTTGAAGGAAATATTCTGTATCTTGACTGTATCAATGTCAATACATGGCAGTAATATGGTACTTTAATTTTGTAAAATGTTACCATGGGTAAAGGTTGATAGGTCCTCTCTATATTATTCTTCACAAATGCATGTGAATCTACAATTGCATATGAATCTCAAAATGAAGAGTTTTCAAAATCATTCCTCTAAGCTGAAAAATTCCTGCATGGGCTAATATCAGTTTACCCTCAGCTTTACCTGGGACTCTCTCCCTCTCTGTTCTCTACATTCACATAATTCTCCATTCTGTTTCAAAGAAACTGCACCTATTCCTTCTGTCCTAAATGGGGGCACAAATGCACAATCCCACTACTCAATGATTTGACTCTCCTTGTCAATGTCATTTCCTCCAGAAAGTGAGCTATTTCCTCATAACAATGGTAGCTAAGTGAGAAGGATTGCCGGCATCAAATACACTTTGCCTACAGCCAGTCTTCTCAAAACAAAATGCAGCTTAGTTTTAGGTCCAGAAATTGTCAGTCCAGGCCTCTGACTCCCTCATAGAAAAATTTCCCTTGGAACTCCATGTGTATATTCCTCAAATTTCAACCATTAATTAGTTTTAAATATTTTTTTTCTGCTCTTTTCCCTCTCTTCTGGTATTTCTACTATTTGTATGTTGATGTCCTTAATAGTATCTCACATTTCTCTGAGACTATTCATGTTTCTTCAATATTCTTGTCTTTGCTCTTCATATTATATAATTTCTATTTATTTTTAAGTTAGCTGATTCTTCTGTTAGTTCATAGCTACTGTTAAGTGACTCTATTGAAGTTTTTATCTCAGTTACTATTTTTTTCAACTTCAGAATTTTCACTTGTCCTTTACAAAAAAATTTTCATCATTTTACTAATGTTCTCTGTTAGATAAGGCATTGTCCTCATACCTTTCTTTACATTTTTAAACATAAGTTTCTTTCATTCTTTGACCTTTTCATTCTGACTACTTCAAAGCTTTTGTCTGTTAAGTTCAACATCTGAGGCTTCTCAAAGGTGGTTTCTATTGCTTGCTTTATTCCTGATTATGAGCATTTTAGGTAATAAAGTACAGCAAATCTGGGTACCAATTCTGCAAGGACTCACCATTGCTTGCCCATTTTTTTGTTATTGATGTGGCTAGATATATTATTTTTAGTGAAGTCTATTTTCCCCACAGTGGGAAGCCTATTACATTTCTCCTCAGAGGGCACTGACTAAGAATGGCACAGTCCCCTGGGGTGACAGGGATTTTAGCTGGGCACCTTTGACCATCTTTTCTCCTGCTCTCTTTGTGAAGCTGTTGGCCTCTGTTGGTGTCACACCTCCACTAGACTCCTTTGGTTGCTATTGCTCTACTATTTAGTTGGCACAGAAATGTCTCCACAATGTGATGCAATTAAATTCAAGCTCCTTTATAAAATTAGCTACTACAGCCAGTCTTTGAGGTGTGTTCCCTCCTTAGGAGAGTTCTTCTTAGCTGTCTTTTTCTGTGGTTCTTTCTCATAAAGTAACGAGCCTAAAGTTTATCTTGTTGCTCTCTTGAAGCCTCAAGCCTCCTCTTAATTGCTTACTGCCCAAATCTCCAAGATCACTGGAGATTTAAACCCTTCCCACACTGTGTTATAAATCAATCAATCCCTTTGGGGAATTTGTCAGCCCTCTCTGTTCTTATAGACACATCTCTATCCCTACCAACTACATTGAAGCCATTTGCCAGCGAAATCAATTTCTTTACATCATAAGTTCCCTTCTTTTAATCTATATTTCAGGCCTCAGGCTTTTGACTGAAGCAACAGAGCTAAAGTAGGGATAGCACCTGCAGCTCTCAGAGGGACACTCCTGCTTTGTGAACAGAGCAGCAGACAAGTGTAGTCCTTGCTCTTCTGTTTTCCTCTCCTGCTGCGGATCCTCCAGCCTATGAATAAGCTTAGCAAGAACTATAGGAGACCCAGTACTCTAGCCTGCTATGCCAGGTTTAGAGCCTCCACCACTTAAGCTCCACTGTAAGAGGAAGGCAAACATTTACACTCTTGGCCGCAACTTCCTGATGTTTCTACCTTAGCAATAAAGAGCTAGGAGAATGAAAAATGCTGATGGCTTGCTCCTCCTAACAATAACCCTTGATTGGTGTGGGGATGACATAGGATAGAAGAAATAAGTAGGTAGAAAGGAGACAGACAGGAAGGGAAAGTAAAATATAATTTTAATATAAAAAACCTGGAACTGAAGTGCTTCAGCCTCTACTCCACAAACCAGTTCTCTTTCCCAAGCTTAACTCTCCCAAATTCCTGGGAAATCTGTAAATCTTAAAGTTAACTAAAAGGAAATACAATTGCTCTGTGCATTGATAGCAAGACAAGTATGATATTTTGAAAAATATATAATTTAGGACACTCTCCAGCTTATCTGTCACTCAGCTAATGAGGATCCCAATCAGCCTGAGGACCCTAAGGTTGATCAGACCACCATAAACTGTCTCAGGGACTACCAGACTGAGATCATCCTCACATACCTCCTCTAGCCCACCCCTCACAAAAGTCCCCTATAAAAAGAGAGCCCTGGACTCCCCCAAATGCCCTTCCTCGTGTTGAGGTGGCCTGCATTCTCTCTTGAATGTATATTTCTTCCTTTTTTCTCTTTTTCCCCAAATAAACCTCTGTCCGTGTCTCTGACTGGTGCGTGCTGAAATTCTTTTCCGTCACATTAGCCAAGGACTCTGTAGATCCTGAGTTCCTAAGCTGAGGATTCTCTCAAACAGGGGGGCTAGTCAAAAAGTGTCAAGAAGCCCTGTCTTTTTGGCTACACCCACAGGATAAAGTTTCTATCATGATGAGCTTGGGAAGAAAGAATTGGTCTTAATTCAAGTGCCATAGATTCTCACTATTCAAACTGAGGTGGATTTTCTTGAATAAAAATGTATTCATTTTCTGTAGGTCCTTAAGGCCTTTTCCAGAGACTTTGCTTTAGGTATGTGTGTATGTTTTTATTTATTTTAGGTAATAATTCTCACCGTTACATGTGTCTCCCAGGGGGGTAGTCCTATGGTGCTCCTAAGACGGCCATTATGGAAGCCATTCAAGTTAGAGCCATCTCCATTCGTTAGAACTGATTCTCAGAAGAGAATTCCTTTTGCTTCCCTGAAATAGCTTAGTCATGCATGCAAATCCTCAGTAGCTTTGATACTATATCCCAAGAATATGAGAACTGGCCTTTGTCTAACCAAAAGTAAATAGATATTTCTGTCCTTCCCACTGAACCATCAGTGTCTTCTCTCATATCACATAACCAAAAATTTGTACTCTCCATAATAAAAAAAAAAATTGAGACGTAATATAATATTGCCACCACTGGACATAAAACTGCCAGGAAATAATTAAACTGCAGTTTTTCTTGTTCAATTTTTTTCATGTTCCACATTATTAATTATGCAACTGTGTCTGCTGTACTACACTGGCCTCACATCAGTTTTCTCATCTAGAGTGTAAACTCCATGAAGGCATCAGTTTGTCCTCAGCACCTTTCAAAATATGTTCATCGGTGCACCCATTAAGTACAAGTTGAAAGAGCAGATGTTGATAGTAAGAACCGGCATAAGCACATTGGTATACTTGGATACTTCGGGGAAGCTGGCAATCCTCTTAGTGGACATCTAATTTGAAAGCAACTTAAAGCTAGCACATCCCTAGGAGTGAATCCCTCAAGAGTCTGACATTCTAATTCCTATACTGCCTACCCCTCTATCCTTCCTCTAACCTCCAACTTAAATCACACTACAATTAATATCAAGATTAGTCTCACAAAGGAAGGCAACATCTCATAACAGGAGCCTGGAAAACATATTCATTTGCCTTAGTGATAATGTGGGTCTTATGGATTGATCACACATTTGACAACAAACCCAACTACATTTAAACCTTCTTCCAGCTGAATCAATTTCTGTACATCATAAGCTCCTGTTTCTGATTCACATTTAAGCTTTGGATTGATCTGAAGTTTCCAAACAAACATTATATACAAGATTTGTTGTATCTGAATTCCACATTTAGTTCAACCCCTGAGCCATTTACTTCAGTTTTATACCACCTGATACGAGAACAAATAGCCCCATTCTGTGGAGGACTGACACATAAGGTTCCCAGCTTCGAGTCTATGCTTCACTATCACTTTGTCTTCTGAGAATATAAAATGGACTTTTATTTAGGAATTATGACATTACTTTCCCAACACTGAAACACAGCCCAAGTCCCTAGAAAGCTCCTGATGTACACCAGAAGCAATATACATCATCCCCAGGGTTATTTTTATGTGTTTATATTTCTTAGCATGTGAAAGGTAACAATTGGAAAACATAAAAAAAGTAATGAATATTAAAATATTAAACAAGTAGCATAACATGTAGTATATAGTCTCACTATTCAACTCATTCACCCCTAAATTTTTGATGTTTCCTATGAAAGAAAAAAAGAAAAGATCTAGGTTCTATGCTACTCCATAAAGTGAGAAAAAAGGAATGGAAACTTTCCAGTTAAATTGTAAACAGAGAAATGAGACAGAGAACACAAGTCACATATAACTGCTGTGGAATTCTTGGTGTGATGTTTAAAATAATGCTAAAATAAGTCCAATGCTGTTTCCCTAAGGATCACAAATCCTATTTCCCTTCTCTGAGATATAGTGTTTAGATTCCTACTTATACCAAAACTATCTATATGATACTGAAATAGTTGCTGTAACAATTTTCATCAAATTTTTCAATGGGTATTATAGAACCAGCTAAGGCATGTCCAAAAACAAATGTCTTGCTAAATTAGTTATCAGTCAATCATGATCAATCCTCATCCCACGTTGAAAGCTATGCCTTAAAATACCAATTCTAAATTCACAGAAGCATTAATAATGCCTCAATTAATGTTAATATAACATGGACTTTTGTTAAGGAATTATGACATTACTTTTCCTAACAAGAAAATATGAATTAAATATAACATAAATAAGTTTACTATCTATAAAGACTTCTGCTGTAAGGAAGGTACAATAAAAGTGACTTGTCAGCTCTGTGTGATGGAGGACACCTGTCATCCCAGTACTTGGGAGACTGAGACAGGAGAATTGCAGATTCGAGGTCAGCTTCAGCAACTTATTGAGGTCCTCAGGAACTTAGTGAGACCCTATTTCAAAATAAAAAAATAATAAATAGGGCTGGGGTGCAGCCCAGAAGTAGAAAGTCCCTGGGTTTAATCTCCAGTATTACTACCACCACAGAAAAAAAAAAAAAAGATTTATTTATTTTGGAAGCAACACAAATCACATTCTATCTAAAAGAAGTCTTCATTTTATCTACTTAGTATTATTTTGGCATATTTAATAAGTCTACTTTTTTTATTGCTTACATTTCTTTTAGCTCTAAAAATCTAAACAATGTTTTCTAAATTTACCCTCCCAATAGATATTGATTATATCCTAAAACTATTTTTTTTTTTTTTTTTTTTTTGCGGTACTGGGGGTTGAACTCAGGGGCATTCTACCTCCGAGCTATACCCCCAGCCCTATTTTTTTATTCTTTATTTTGAAACCGAGTCTCACTAAATTGCGGAGTGCCTCACTAGGTAGCTGAGGCTGGCCGCGAACCCGGATCCTCCGGTCTCAGCCTCCCGAATGCTGGGATTACAAGTGTGCGCCACCACGCCCGGCTCCTAAAACTATTTTTAAATGACAAAAATTACATATTACTAAAAAATCACATTACAAAATTGTTGCATATTGTTGACATTAAAATGACCTCACAATTTGACTGTTCATTCTAACAAGACCTCACCACTCCAGTAAGCTTTTGCCTGGGAAGATGAAGTGCAAATAACTTAATTGTTGTTGTGTTTGTTTGTTATTAACTCATGTTAAACCATGCAAAGAGGAATTTAAGCATTAATGTATGGAAGGTTAATGGAAATATATATATACATATATATATATATATATATATATATATATATGTTCCAAAAATATACCTTAAAAGATAAGCATACTTCTTACATATAAATAAATATGTCAAAGAGTTTACCTCAATTAATAAAAGAATCAGTAAAATGCTACAACTGGCTCAAAGAGGATTTCTGAAAATATATATACATATATAGGCAATAAGAATGCTGAATTGAATGTTTGTACACATAGACTCAGAATTAGTTAATAACCTCAGTAGAATAAAAGTTGATAGAATTCATTTAAATTGCTATCATCAAAAGTTACTTAAATAATATCATTCTCCTAAAACTTAAAGTTGTAAATCCACTTAAAGAGAAGAAAATGCATAGGTAATCCAGGATGCTCACTAGACAGTATACACAGCAACTTTTTGCATATTTCCACCAATTGTGCAGAAGTACAATATTACTTGCATATTCTGCTAATGAAAAAAACTAATAATGGGTTAGTGAGAAAAACTAATACACTTTTATTTCTTAATCTACATATCACAGTTGCATATACTATTTCACAGTTAAAAGTATAAGATGTGGGGGGAAAAACCAGAACTCTCATCCTGCTTTATAAATCACCCTGGTTTCTACATCTTCATTCTGGTTTTCAGTATCCATCCCTCCAAGTATCAGCTGAAGTGTGTCATTTGGCCTGGGGGAAGGAAAAGGTGAATTGTGTCTTATCTTCTCACATGCAATCTTAGGCAAGATTTTCTGGCTCCTTTTCTACTCATTTTGAAAATTATAAATAAAGTTAATGAAGTTATTAACTTTATTTGTTATTAACTTTATTTTTTATTCCTCAAGGGCTTTGTTCTTAATCTCAAAACCAAACTTTTACTGCTTAAAAACCTTATCGGTATTGAAAAGGCCTATTATTATAAGTCGAAACTCTTGGTATTCAAGATTGTTTTCTTTACTCTTAGTTCAAATCATTATTTAAAAACAGAGGTGATGAGCCCTAGCACTTTTTTTTTTTTACCATTTTTGTCAAAATATTTGTAATACCCCAGAGCAATGAGTACTTTTATTAGAAAAGGAATAGGCTGATATACAAGGAGGTATAAAAGACTTTATCAGAAGTGAAAGATGGGATCTAAAGTATATGTTCCACTTGTAAATCTGAAAACCTTATTATCTTATGATGACTTTTTAAATCTGAGAAAAAATATTTAGAACATGATCAGTAAGCATATCAAGTATTTAAAGAAGTACAAAGAAAATAATACTATGCTGACAATTAAAAAAACTGGAATAAAGTCTATGCACTTGTTAACTCTTGTGATCAATATAATGGATATAAATTAGTTTGCTAATGAAAAAAGTGAAATTTCATGCATTCAGATAGAAGTTAGCTATCCCAGTCTGCTACCTTGTTGTCAGATGAGAAAATCACTGGATTCATCTCTGAATAATATTTCTAGGCTCATTTTTCTCCTTTTAAATGGTTTATGTTTGGAAACATTACCTCTATTAACTGTTGATGTTTGGAGACACAGCTTTGATTTCTCATATCACCTTCTACTTATTGTTCTTAGTGGTAACCGCTCTGATCTACAAAACCTTTTCAGATTTGCCATTATGTATGTCCAAGGCAGCTTGGGTAAAGCAATTAAGGTAAAACAGGAAGATGGAGTTTACAGTGTGAGTGAAAGAACAGCTGTTGGACATCTTGAGAAGAAGCTTGAGTACAAAACACAAACTTTTGTTGATCATGCATACAAGCGTAAGAGACAAGTGACTCACTTCATCTTCAAGTAAACTTTGTAGCTGTAGCTCCTCTACAACTGTGTTAAATATTTAAGTTTACCTTTAATTACAACATACGTCTGGACATCAAAACTTACATTCTTTCAGCCTGGTGCAGAAAAAAAAATTCTAAATGCTTACTTCCAAAAATAACTTTGTTAATTGCTTTCATAAAACATAAATCTGGCAGCAGATCCTTTAAAAATAAATACTGCAGGGCTTGAATCATCTAATTAGTTTAGACAAGCCATAACTGTGTTTTAATGGCCAAAACTATAAAATTGTTGTTGGATATGCTTCATAATTTTTAAGTTGGATGATTTTTTTTTAATTTTTTACTATTACTTATATGCACTCCGATAAGATTTCAAATGATGCAGAATACATGGCCAAGGAATCTTCTACTTTAAATTAAAAAGAGAAATAAAATGGTTATGATTAAATACCTTCAAGATATTTTCATTTTCTAATTTTTGTACATGCTTTTTTTCATTCTTCATCATCCTTAGAAGTACCCAATCAAGAGAAAAAAAAAATATGAGAATAGTAAGAAAGGAGAAAAGAAGGTTGAAAGAAGGGAAAAAGGAAGGTAAGCAAAAAAAGGAAGCAGGTAAGTTGCTGAACAATTGGGGTCATTAGCTGTAAGCAACAGTAACTGACTCTGGCTAACTAGCACACACAAAAAGGGGGGGGGGATTTATTGGATGCACATGGATGGGTTACAGAATAATGAGTAAAACTTAGAATCAAAGGTTCTGAAAGAGCAGGAATGAGGGCACCAACTAAGGGACACCTTCTTCCAGGTGAGCAATCAGTTTCAATGATTTCCTATCTTTCCACCATCACCATGTCCTGGATACAAATATTAGAGAGTTGGATTGACCTACTTTGGGTTAATGGCTAAACAGGATCCAGGTACATTACACCCATGGGGAGACTGGAGAAAAGAATACTAGTAAAGAGGTTAGATTGAAGAATATATAGTACATATGTGTGTGTGTGTGTGTATATATATATATATATATATATATATATATATATATATATATAGAGAGAGAGAGAGAGAGAGAGAGAGAAGAATATATATGTAATATGTATATATTAAATTCTTTGCATTTTATATACCTCCAATGAATTAAAGTATACTTTTTGAGACTTTTACTTGCTTAGAGGGAGGTGAGGTGGGGAGAGGGTTGCTAAGAATGACTGAAGGACAGGGAGAGGCTTGTATTTCTCATGAAACAGACTAGTAAACTAATTTTTAAAAATAATTTCCACATAGTAATCTCAATAAAAGATATATCTCATTTAAAATTCCATCTTGAAATTGATTTATATATGACCATTTCAGAGCAATGTATAAAGAAAATCAATCTGAGTTACAAATTATGTTTCAAGGAAATGGATTTCTGTTTTTTTTTTTTTCATCTAAACACAGTACCTAAACTAAATGCCAATAAATTTGGAGTCTCTAAAATGCTTCCCAGGAAAAATTTTAATAATAAGTCATTTAATAATATATGAATAAATCATAAAAACATGAATAAGACTTTTACTTATTTTTACTTAGTTTACTCTCTTTAAAAAGATTTCATCAATTTTTTTCATTGTATTATTTATTCATTTGGTTTTTGTTATTTAATTTGTGGTACTAGGGACTGAACTCAGAAGCATCCTACTTCTGAGTTACACCCCTAGTCCAATTTTTTTTTTTTTGAAGCAGGTTCTCATTAAGTTGCCGGGTACCTCACTAAGTTGCTGAGTCTGGCTGCAAACCTACAATCCTCCTGTCTCAGCCTCCCAAATACTGAGATTACAGGTGTGTACCACCACACCTAGCAATTCATTCATTTTTTTTAAAGGATTATGCAGAGGTAAATTCCAGTACAACCTGGATGAAATTTTCATGCAATCAGAATTAGTTTGATTCAAATAAAAAAAGGCTTTATGTTATCTTAATATATTCAAATCTTACTAAAAAAGGTAACCTTTTAAAAATTCTACTGAATTATATAAAAACTCTGTTTTAATACAGGCATCAAATATTCTAGGAGCAATTCTAACTATTTCTTTCCCCAAATTTAGTTTTAATTATTTGAATTTTCAGAAAGGAAACTTTCATGAACACAGGACCAGAATATTAATGATACAAAATGAAAAGGAAAATTACTTTGAAGGAGCTCATATAACTAACATCACTCAGGAATTACTTTAACATTAGAAGTATAGGGATTTTATGCAAGTCAAGGAATAGATATTGCATGACTGCCTTGCCTTTAGCTTTCTGCTTCTGCTTCCTAATTGTGTGACCTTATTTAGTTCTTAATCTCTCTAAGCTTCCGTTTACTTATCAGTAAAATGGTACTATGGCTTGGATGAGTGTCTCCTAAAGGCCCAAGTGTTAAAGACATGTCCCCAGCCCATAGCATTACTCAGAGGTGATAGAACCTGTAAGAAGTAGGGCCTCATGGGAGATTGAGTACATATCCTTGAATAAGATTATGGGACCTACATCTGTTTCTCTCTCTTTTTTGCATCCTGGCCATAAGGTGAGCAGCTTTTCTCCACCACACACTCCTCCCATGAAGTACTGCCTTGCCACAGGCCCAAAAGCCTGTTCTACTGAAATCTCTAAAGCTGTGAACCAAAAATACACCTTTTCTCTTATTAAGTTGATTATTTGGGGTATTTGTTACAGCAACAGAAAGCTGACCAACACAAATAGGAATAGCATTGCTTACCCTCTAGTTTTGTCATGTCTGTCCCTTAGTAAGTATTCAGTAGTTATTAAAATTACTAGTGTTGTACCAGATAGATAAAGATCCATAGAAGTAAAATGGAAAATGACACCACAGATAAGAGGAAAAGACATTCCAAACTATGGAATTACATTTCTCATAACTAGTCAATTAATATTTGTCACCAGGCTTATGTGAAATAGTCTAAGCACAAAAAGGATCAATGTGAATGGCCCATTCAGTTTTCCTAACCTTGAACTCAGCAGATGGTCCTAAAATAAACAGTGAGGGCAGTGGCGGGCCTTTCTCTGCACAGATAGATTATTTCCATTCAATCATTCAAATGTAGTAAATACATCTTGCTTTCTGGTAGGAATCAAAAAACCTCCGAATCTCCTTCCTGTTCATTCTAACTATGCACAGCAAGGGCTGTGCTTCTCAAACAATGCAATCTGTTTCCATTCCCATTCCTAATTGCTCTCTTTGAAACTGTCCAGCTTCAAAGACAGTGCAGACAGAAGCTCCAACACAAATGCCATGCTTGAAAGCAGCAGCCACCCAGGAGTGCTCTGCCTTGGTGGGCAGCTACTTGGCTGCTACTGGCGTCAGCTATTCATTGAGCCCTATGTTAGGCCCACTGTGTTCTTCAGGCTCCCTGAGTGCGGTTCCTAGTGCCAACAAGCTTGTTAAGGGCCTAGAAAAATTATATAATCTCCAAAATACAGAAAGGAAAACAAAAGTCAAAGTAATAAACATTAAAGTAAATGCCTACACAACCTATTCAGCTTAATTGCTCATTCAAGTCATTAATATGCATAAAAATTTCACTCTAATTGCAAAAAAAATTCTGGTTTGGTTTTGGTACTTTGTTTCTTTAAAACATTTCTGACAATTCTCAGTAATTAGCCAAGAAATATTAGCCAGTCATAAAATAAATGTGTTGTTTATAACCAAGTACTTTTAAACTCTTTAAAAATGTTTATGATAAAAGTAACATATTTTGATATGGGATTGGGTGCATTGAAATGCATTTTCAATGACATGACAAGAGGACTCTGAGGGTAAAATGCTCACAAACCACGAAGGTCTGTCCAATCAGGGCTGCAGGCTTTGGGAATTCAAGTTGAAGGAGGTATCTCCCATCCCCTCAAGGTGCCACTTAGTTTAGAAGAAGAGACCACCCATGCACTTATCTTGCCTAGCATGTATGAGGCCCTGAATTCAAACCCCAGCACTGCAAAAAAGAAAGAAGAAGAAGAAGAAGAAGGAGGAGGAGGAGGAGGAGGAGGAGGAGGAGGAGGAGGAGGAAGAAGAAGAAGAAGAAGAAGAAGAAGAAGAAGAAGAAGAAGAAGAAGAAGAGGAGGAAGAAGCTGCTCAGAAACACACATGAGAAGATTTGCAATAGAGAGATAAGAATCATCTGGGCACACAGGTGATGGGATGGAAGACATTATCTTCATTATCTTCAAGGGACCCTTACTGAGTTACCAATCTTACTTTTGAAGAATTGTTTTGGAATTTTAGTCTAGTTTGGGAATATTAAATCAATATTAATATTTGTGAGTCAGGTATTATCAAAAAGCATACAGGATAGAGTAATAGTTTTCCATGTTTGTTTCTCACCCCAAAACACATGAATGAGTGGTATTTCATTCTTTCACCAACACGCACTGAGTGCTTACTATGTAACGTAAACCTATTCTAGGAATATGTGTTTTACTCTTTCCTGTGATGGTAAGAACGTTCCCATAAAGTCTAAAGACTAAAACTAACAGATCTGCCAATTTCTTTTTTAAAATAAAATAGTCACAAACATTGGATTGGTAACTTGCTCTCTAAAAGTTACAAGCATAGGTAAAAAAAATCAACCAAATAGTGTTGAAACTTATGAATGCATTTCAAATTGTAAATATTTTCCAAACATCTATAATTAATTTTTATTAGCAACACATAACTTAAGTCCCCAAAACATTTTCTCTTAACTGCTTTTAATTCCAAGAATGTTAACTTTTAAGATAGAAGGTAATATTGGCAGATTATTAGACTATGAGAAGAGAGGGCACAGCTCTGTTCAGCCCAAGGGTTGGTGGCCAACTGAGCCTTCAGCGTTTGTAAGAACCAAGCAGCATTCATGCCTCATGGGAAACATGACAGGAAGGCAGGGTTTGGCTGAAAATAAAAGAAAGGGAGTGAGAGAGTCAGAAAGAAAGGGGAGAAAAGAAATGGGGAAAGGAAAGAGACAAACAGGAGAAAGTAGGAGAGGGAGAGGAAGAGGGAGAGAGAGAGGGAAAGAAAGAGGGAGAGAGTGAGGGAGGGAGATAGGGAGAGAAGAAGAGAGGGAGAGAGGGAGAGAGGAAGAAAGAAATATTTATTACAGTATTTCTTAGAACTTGGTGGCTCTGAGGTTTACTATTCTCCACTATCCCCCCCCACACACACACACACTGCTAATAATGCATTTCTTTAATCTAATGCTACCTCACACATCCAAATTCTAGTAGAGGGTATGAGATGATCAAGGTGATAGGTACATAAGTAAGGGCTTTGAATTCCTGGTTGGTGTTAAATCTAAAGCCTCTTTCCCCCTCACCCTTCTCTTTCAATTTATTTAAAAGAAGGCTAAGAGTATTTGGGAGTGAGTGCTGTTTGATAGGCAAGTTCTATCTTTAAGCCCAGCAATCATCATGGTGTGGTTAGTGTGGTTTTATAGAACAATGCTTGGCAGTCATAAAACAAATGCATTTTAAGGCAGAACAATAGGCACATTAATCCCCTGAATAAATTAATACTAGATTCAGTTTCCTGGATAGGCAGGAACTAACAGGATATTGACTGTATTTGGCCTGGAAAGAAGTGACTGAAAATTAACCTACAGCTGGCAAAAGAAAGGGAGATTCCATTCAGCTTTCTCTTTCAATACTCTAGTGTCATTTTGAGATGTTAACAAGATATATTTATAATCATGTCTTTATAAGTCTTCCAAGGGAAGCCTAAGATATTATTTACAATAAAATATTACTAGTATACTCTTCAAGGAAACAAAGGCAAAATAAGTCAGTAAACTCAGTAACACTAATAATCAAAACCTAGTCACAGGAAGTAAGTATTCCACACAAGAGTCTGCATATGTACCTGAGTCACTGGATCTCAAAAGGACCATCCCATTGCACCCTGGCTGATGCATCCAAAGAACCAGCAAGGCCATGTCTTGTCATCACAATGCTTCTTTCTGTTAAAGGGTTTCCAGTGTTTGACAAGTGAATTACAAAGCTATCCAAGGAAATGCTTCCCTTCCAGGGATTAGATTCTGGAAGCCAACTGTTAACACTGGCCTTTGTCAGTGATTCAGACCACATTAGCAAAAGAAAGCTTCTTAGGACAGACTAGGCTCTTAAGGACCCTCTACAGCGGACACTGGATGCTTTGTTATTGCTTCTTCAGCTGTTGTTAATGGAGGTTTAACTGAGGGAAAGGGGGGGGGGTCCTTCCCTGTCCCCAGAAACTTGGCTTTTTCTTCTTCTTTTTTTTAAAAACAATTACTTCCTATCTTTATCATTTTAAGATGGTAACTAGTCAGATCACAAGGACACTAATGGTTTGATTTCTAATTAAATGGGAAGAAATCATCTAACAAAATGATCTTTTTGTTTTTTTTCTTCAAGTCTGTGCAATTTACCAGAAAGCCTTTGGACAAATTACTGTAGAAAAAACAAATACTCAAAGCTACAGAAAATGAGAATTTGGCTCCAGATGAATATTCTCCACATAATAGAGCGGGGCTACAAGAATGGATTCTTAAACCAACTTTCCTTTCTTCGAGTAATTTATTACCATGGGGTTAGCTTGACTCTTTCTCTTGCCTGGAAACTTATTTTTATGGAGTCTTGTTTCTAATTAAAAAACAACCCTATGTCTCATCATTTGTTCATGCTCTTGGATCTCTTCATTATCTTCTTTTATTTCCCAATTCAATTTCTATCAACTACTGACTCACAAAGAAAACTTAAACAACTCACCCTGGTCCTCAAAAATATCCCTCACCCCCCTTGAGAGGGGCACATATGTCTCTAACTAATCTGGAAGCTAGTTACTTGTCCTGACATATGGTCTCTCACGTTGAACTATAGAAGCAGAATAAAATAATACAATTTACTCTCTCTGAATCTCATGCTCTGTAATTGCCTCTCACTGTCCTCTGAAAGTATATTATGTTCCCAATATTAAAAAAAATTAAATAGTGATTCCAACATTCAAACCATGGGACATTTAGAAGTTTAGCACAATACCTTTTACCTGACATAATTATAATTTATATATAGTTGTTAATTAAAAATTGATTTAAAGGTGTGAAATATATGTGTACATACACACAAACACAATATATTTTAGCTTAATATTGTATAATCATTCTTATGTCTTATGACACATAACCACAGTCTTTTTTGTGTGTGGATGTGCCACTGGGGATTGAACCCAGGAGCATTCTACCTTCAAGCTAAACTCTCAGCCCCTTTTATTTTTTGTCTTAAAATAGAGTCTTGCTAAGTTTTTAAGGCTATCCTAAAACTTGCAATCCTCTGCCCTAGCCTCTCAAGTACTGGGATTACAAATGTGTACTATTCTGCCTGGCTAAAATCACAATCTTTTGAATTTTTAAGTTGGGGTTTGCTGATTGGACTTATTCTGTATACAACCCCCATAAACATTTATCTATGATTTCAGAGTTATTTTTTAAATACTCTCAAGTGAATCCAAAACTTACTTCTGCTTACAAAGCAAATTTAATATAGAATTCTTTTTTTATCCTTTTTCTTTTCTTTCTTTTTTTTTATTGGTGCATCATAATGATACATCTTTGTTAGATACTAGCTGGTAAAGGCATTCTTAATGTTCCATTCTCTTCCAATATTTTACAACTATCTCCCGGACCTTTAATTCAATATAATTATTAAAATTACTCCCCTTTGTAGCTTCTTTCTAATATTCTTATTTTCCATAAGATATCTCTTTATCTTTACTTTTCACTAGTTTAAATGTTTAATTAACTTATCCAATTACAATAGCAAGTACAAATCTGAAACAAATGTTTAAGGAACTTGTGCAACTGACTTTGTGTGTTTGTATGTGTGGTACTAGGGATAAATTCAACTGGCACATGCTAGGCAAGTGCTCTCCCACTGAGCTACATCTCTGTATAACTGACTCTTGCCAGCACAAAATTTAACCTGGTGGGAACAAAAGTGAATAGGTATCCAGAGAGTTGTCTGTTTGCTGCAAGTGTTTGACATCCACGAGCAGTGGTCAGCATGTTCACAGAGTTAACAAAGAGTGGCAGTTGAACCACAGTCATGAAAGTGGAAGTCCTTTAAGTGCTAAAAATATTGTTAATGTATTTCACAAAATATTGGTACTGTCCAAAAACGACTTGAATTTTCAGTTAAGACTCCTAATGGAAATACAGTTTTTGGAGATGAATGTTTAAAATTCTCTTCTACTCCTATAGTATTCAGAAGAATCCTCAATGGGAGAGGAGAAAGACAAGAGCCACAGAGCAAAGACATGTTGGTTTGACGCAGGGCTGGGGGTTCCCAGCCATAAAGAGGTAAGCAGCCATTTCTGGTACCCCAACATCTTCCAACTAGAATGATATAGCATAGACTGGAGATAATTAATCATCCCTACAATTAGTATTTTTTTTTTTTTTTGCAGTACTGGGGATTGAACTCAGGGCATTCTACCTCCGAGCTACACCCCCAGCCCTATTTTTTATTCTTTATTTTGAAACCGGGTCTCACTAAGTTGTGGAGTGCCTCACTAGGTAGCTGAGGCTGGCCTCGAACCCGGATCCTCCGGTCTCAGCCTCCCGAATGCTGGGATTACAAGCGTGTGCCACCACGCCCGGCTACAATTAGTATTTTTAAGGGACTTCACATAATTGTGATACCAAAGCATAGGAATAAGTAGCAATATATTAAGAGAACTCTACAAAACATTCTGGATTTATCCCAGGTATGGAAAGTTTAAAATCTGAAAGTCAATTAATGTAATACACCATATTAATATAACAAAAGACAAAAACACATGATCTTCCCAAAAGACACAAACAACATTTGATAAATGCCAATAGTTGTGGCATGATTAAAAAAAAAAAAAGAAAAGAAAACTCTTAACACAGCAGAAGGGAATAGAAAAGAAGTTGGCAAAGATCATATGCAAAAAATTTATAGTCATCATGAAACTTACTATTAGAATACAAATGTTTTGCCTCAGAAATAAGGCAAAAAATGTCACTCTCACCATTTCTATTCAACATGGTACCGGTGGTTCTGAATGCAGTGAAGTCTCCTCTTGATGAGTGCAAAACCAGAAGATAAAAGAGGGAAAGAAGTTTATTACTTGAAACAAGAAGAGCACTGTTATCTGCAAAGCAGTGCTCTCCTCAAGCAAAGAAAGCAGGAAGGTTGTGTGGGAAAACCTATACATAGTCATATAGGAGAACACTTCTGAGAGTGGGCACATTCCTGAACAAGCTCAGTTTAAGGTCATAAGTCACATTTTTCAAAAGGAAACTCCCAAAAGGAAACTCCCTTCTATAAAGCCAACATCACATTAATACCAAAGCCAAATAAAGACAGCTCAAGAAAAGAAAACTATAGGCCTATATCACGATGAACTTTGATGCAAAACTGCTAAACAAAATACTAGCAATGTGCATTCAAAACCTCATCAAGAAAATTATACACTATGACCAAGTTGCGTTCATCTCAGGGATGCAAGGCTGGTTCAACATACAGAAAACAATCCATGTAATTCACCACATAAACAGAATAAAAGACCAAAATCACATGATCATTTCAACTGATAATGAAAAAGCATTTGATAAAATCCAATACCCATTCATACTAAAAGCAATTCAGAGAATCACTATAGAAGGAATATACCTCAACATCATAAAGGCAATATACAAGAGGCCCACAGCCAACATCATATTAAATGGGGGAAAACTGCAAGAGTTCCCACTACAAACAGGAACAAGACAAGGATGTCCATTATCACCTCTTCTGTTCAATATAGTGCTTGAGACTCTAGACAGAGCAATAAAGGAAGAGAAGGAAATCAAAGGGGTAAAAATAGGAAAAGAAGAACTAAAACTATCTCTTTTTGCAAATGACATGATACTATACTTAGAAGACCCAAACTAGTCAAACAAATTCAGCAAAGTGTCTGGATACAAAATCAATCTTAAAAAATCAGAAGCTTTCCTGTATGCCAATCATAAATCCACTGAAAAAGAAATCAAGAAAACAATTCCACTTACAATAGCACTCCAAAAAATTAAATACTTAGGAATAAACCTAACCAAGGAGGTAAAAGACCTCTATAAGGAAAACTATAAAAAATTGAAAAAAGAAATCAATGAAGACCTTAGAAGATGGAAAGATCTTCCATGCTCTTGGATAGGCAGAATAAATATCATCAAAATGGTCATTCTCCCAAAAGTGAACTATAGATTCAATGTGATACTCATGAAATTACCAAAGTCACTCCTCACAGACATAGAAAAATCAGTTCTTAAATTCATTTGGAACAACAAAAATCCCAGAATAGCCAAAGTAGTTCTTAGCAACAAGAACCATGCAGGAAGCATCACAATACCTGACTTCAAACTCTACTACAAAGCCACCGTAATAAAAAGAGCATGGTATTGGCACAAAAACAGACACATAGACCAATGGAGCAGAATAGAAGGCTCAGAAACAAGCCCACACATTTACAGTTAATTGATTTTTGACAAAGGAGTCAAAAGCATACACTCGAAAAAAGATAGCGTCTTCAACAAATGGTGTTGGTAAGACTGGATAACCATATGCAGGAAAATGGAAATAAACCCCATTTTCTCAACCTGCACAAGAGGCAATTCAAGGTGGATCAAGGACCTGGAAGTCAGGCCAGAGACCTTGCAGCTACTTGAAGAGGGCATAGGGCCAACACTTCAACACATATACATAGGTAAAACTTTCTCAACAAGACCCCCAAGGCACAAGCAACTCAAACCAAAATCAATACATAGGGTTACATTAAACTGAAGAGCTTCTGTGCAGCAAAGGAAACTATCAAGAACCTCAACAGAGAGCCCACAGAGTGGGAGAAAATTTTTGCCAGTTACTCTTCTGATAGAGGACTAATATCTAAAATATACAGAGAACTCAAGAAAATAACAGCTAAGAAAACAAATAACCCAGTCAAAAAATGGGAAAAGGATCTAAATAGACACTTCACAAAAGAAGAAATACAAATGGCCAATAAAAGTATGAGGAAATGTTCAACATCATTAGCAATTCGAGAGATGCAAATCAAAACCACCTTGAGATTTCACCTAACCCCAATCAGAATGGCCATCATCAAAAACACAAACAACAACAAATGCTGGCTAGGGTGTGGAGAAGTGGCACCCTAATACATTGTTGGTGGGATTGCAGATTAGTGTAACCACTTTGGAAAACAGTATGGAGTATCCTCAGACCAATGGAAATGAACCTATCATATGATCCAGCAATACCACTTCTGGGTATCTGCTCAAAAGAATGGAAACCAAACTATCAGACCGATATATGTGTATCTATGTTTATCACTGCACAATTAACAATTGCCAAACTATGGAACCAGCTAAGATGTTCATCAACAGATGAATGGATTACAAAACTATGGGATATGTACACAATAGAATTTTACCCAGCCATAAAGAAAAACAAAATCATGTTATTTGCAGGGAAATGGGTGGAACTGGAAAACATTATGTTAAGTGAGATTAGTCAGTCACAGAAAGTAAAAAATCGTATGTTCTCCCTAATATGCACAAGCTAGGGAGAAAGTGGGACATAAGAGGGACTCCAGATGAAGAAGGAGAAACCTTAGATGAGCAAAGAATTTGACTTAATGGAAGGTGATGGGGGGAGGGAAACACCCTAATGCACATGATGTACTTCTACAAACATATCAAAATCAATCACTAAACTAAACTTGAGAAGGAAGGAGGGTGAGGGAGTGGTGCAGGAATTGGGGAAGGGTTAAATGAGAAATGTGTGCATGTATGCCTTTACCAGCTTGTACCTAACGAAGATGTATGATCACAATGCACCAATTTAAAAAAAAAAAAAAAAAAAAAGGGAAGATGGCAGATGAAATGGGTAGAGACTTTAGTATTATAGTGATCAAGGTTTACTTTTATTCTTTTCATTTAGGTCACTAAATGAATAAGTCAGGATGGCTCTGTTACCTTGGGTGGTTCCTTGCAAAAAGTGTTAGTGAAATAAAAAAGACAAAACAACTTTGAAGGTATATTAATAATCTTTAAAGGGTCAGGCGCTTTCTCATCCATCAGTAAAGGAATTTGCCCCTGAAAGTACCAGCCTTGTTTAGTGGGTAATAGTTCTGGTTGTAGCAATGAGGCAAGAAAAAGAAAACACACACACACACACACACACACACACACACACACACACACACAGGCATCAGAAAAATAAACGCTCTTCATTTGAGGATGGTATCATTCTGTATGTACAAAATCCTAGGAAATCTATATTCTTTTAAAAAAAAATTAGAACTTATAAACAGGTTTAGGTTTATAAACCTAAGTTAAAATATCAACACATAGAAATCAATTGTACTTTTATACACTGGCAACAAATAATCCAAAAAGATAGCTTCATTGGCAGAAGAATTCAAAAGAATAAAATATTTAGGAATAAGTCTAGAAAGTATGAATTGTACACTAAGCCACATAACACTACAGAAAAAAATTTAAATATCTAAATGAAAAGACGTTTCATGTTTATCAACTCCATGATTAAATATTAATAAAATAACAATGCTCCCCAAATAAATTTATATGTGCAATACAATCCTGATCAGAATCCTGGCAGACTGTTTTTTGCATAAGTTGATAAATTGATCCTAAAATATATATGTCAATACAAAGGAACTGGAATAGCAAAACTATCTTGAAAACAAAGAATGAAGTTGGAAAAAGTTAGAATTATCCCATTTTATTGATACCAGGCTACCATAATAATAGGGTTGCATTGTCATATGGACAGACATATAGCTCAAAAGAACAAAATTAGGAGTTCAAAAATAAACACATTTATTATCAATTTAATTTCAACAAAGATGTCAGCTCAATGGGAAAAAGGATACCATCTTCAATATATGCTGCCAAGATAACAGGATATCTATATATGAAAAAAGAAGAAAAAGATTTAGATACTTACCGTATACCATACTCATAAATCAACTCAAAATAACCATAGATTAAAATGTGAAAACTATAACTATAAAGTTTTTAGAAAAAGAGAAGCTTTCTAGAAGAGAAAAATCCTTTTGATCTTAGGTTAGAAAATATTTCTTAGATATGACACCAAAAGCATGATCCATTTAAAAATAAATAAGTTTGACTTCATCTAAATTTAAATATTTTGTTCTTCAAACAGTAGCATTAACAAAAAAAGGCAAACCATAGACTGAAAGAAAATATTTATAAATCGTTTATCTCACAAAGGACTTATATCCAGAATATATAAAAACATTTGTAGATTAACAATAATAAAAAAGATAACCAAATTTAAAAATGGGCAAACTTTTTAAACTGATACTTTCCCTAAAACACAAACACACAGTTTCTAAGCACATAAAAATATTCAACATCCCTAGTCTTTAAGGAAACTCAAGTCAAAATCATAAAGATATATAATTTCACACAGGATGGTGGTAATCCAAAAGAGATGATAACAAGTTATAGCAAGGATGCAGAGAAACCACAACCTTTATACGTTATTGGTCGGAACATAAAATGGTGAAGTCACTTTGGAAAGCAATTTAGCAGTTTCTTGGAAAGTAAAACATAAATTTACCATTCAACCTAGCAATTTCCAAGAGAAAGTAACACACATCTCTACGTAAGACTTGTACTCAACATATTCAGAGCAGCCTTATTCACAATATATTCAAACTGGAAATATTCCAAGTGTCCATCAATTGTTATATTAGTCGAGTTCTCTAGAGGAACAGAACAATAGAGTGCACATATCATTATAAGAGGGGATTTATTAGATTGGCTTACATGATCAGAGACTGAATACTCCCATCATGGCTGTCTGCAGTCTAAAGAGCTGGGGAAACCAGTACCTTCTCAGTTCAAAAAGCTGCAAATCTCTGAACATGAGGGACCAGTGATGCAGCCCACCTTAGGTTGAAAGGTGCATGCGTGATCGCTAATCAGAAGGTGATAAAGAGTCTTCACTTTTGACGACTTTGAGTGACTTATGATTTGATCTCCATTGTTTCTTTAAAATGTTGGATATTACTTTATAAGCATGAAGCTACATATTCATTCTTAGTTCTGAATTTGTTTTCCTGAACTACTAAATCCATGGTAAGTAAACAAATCTATTTTATTATGCTCCTCCATAGATACATTGTGAAGTATTGGCCCATATTTCATTATTTATAGACAGTTCAAAATCCTTTCCTAAATTAACAGAAAGAAGATAAGTTTTTTCTCAAATATGCTCACATTTTTGGAACAGGTTTTTCAAATTCTTTATGTATTATGAACTAAACATAATTAAATAGAAAAATAGACAAAGGTTAAACATGTAGAAAAATTTTGAACTCTACAAATTATGAAAATAGTTAAAGTGTTAATACTCAGAGCTACAACGGTGCAAACAAATAGCATTTGTGTTCAGTGCAGATGGTATTCCAAGGGCTGCTTTATAACTCTCAATTTTAAGAGTCTCTCCTAAGGAAATGATCTACAGTTTCCTCAACTAGGGAAGAGGTTAAACAGAATTTGATATAACTACATGATGGAATACTATG
>PVLC010026884.1:0-22316 GCA_004027655.1 Graphiurus murinus
ACTGTGGACCCCAGTCTTTTACCCCATCTGCAAATGAGGGTAATAATACCCATCTTGCTTGGGTGACAAGGAATAGATGAGATCGTATTTGCAAAGCATCTAGTACCCGTAAGAGGCTCTCAGTATATTGTGGCTCCCTTTTTATGGTGTGCACACTTCTCCTAACTAATCATGATCCATTTCCCCAGAGGGATGCATTCCTTCAACACCTGAAGCTAATTAACACAGGAGGAAGGCACCTGAAGAGGGGAAGCAGGAATGAGCTCCTTCTTATTACTAGACAAGAGCTATTTGTTTGTTGTGAGAAAAATCAGAAAACAGAGGAGCCCAAAATATGAAACAATCACTATTCATAATTCTACCACCCCAAGGTAGTAATTAACATTTCTGTGTTCATTTTCTCAGATTATACACACACACACACACACACACACAAAATTCTAGGAAATAGAATATTATACATTCTATCTTGTAACCTGCCTTTTCATTCCTCAACACATCATGACCATCTTTCTTTTCCATTCAATATATAATCTCAGTAAAATTTTTATGGCTACATACATAATAGCCCACTTTATGGATAGTTCACATTTTACCTAACAAAGCTTACAGTGTTGAACAGTCTGTCGTTTATAATTTGGGACTCTTACAATCATCCCTTATGGCTAAATTTGACATCTTTACTTTTTCTGGAAGTGAAATTAAGGCAAGTTATTATTGCTGAGTCTGTCCAGGAAGAGACTTCTAACTACTTCAGTAAAATTTGAGACAGAATCCAAAGAAAATAATCCCAGCTGTTAATCCCCTCTTCCCAGTTTCCCCTGTGTACTTTTTTAGTCTGAAAGTCACGGAAGGGAGAAAGATAGCTTTCAATATAGATATTTCTAAAATTACATATTGCTTTAAAAGTTTATTATAGAAAAGTTTACAAAGACAGAAAAGGGAAAGCATCCCCCACTGTTTTATAACTTTGATTTGTTTCCTTCTAGCCTTTTGTTCACGTATACTTTTGAAATGTGTAAATAGTTGTGTTCATTTTGTGTTTGCTAGGAGCCTCAACATTTCTCCAGATTTCTCTAAACTTCCCAGAAACATAATTTGAAAGGCTGCATTGGGTGTATTCAGTGTAGCCTTTGACAGCTGTCCCTCTTCTAAGCTGTAAAGATTCAGGCCCCAATCCTGTCCTCTTTCCAAGCCCCCATATCCCCTCAAGAAAATGACCAGCCTCCCTTTTGGTACTAAAATCTCTTCAAACATATTCTTCATTTTATTCATTTTTACTTTGCCTGATTTATTTTATCTTTCCCAGGGATGTTCCTCTGCCCTCCAGGCTTGAGAAGTATGTGAGAACCTGGGCAGCAGGGATGTGGCCATGAATATTGCTGGGGGCCCCTCCAGCACCTCGACCTGGGCATGCTGCCTCCAGCCTGAGGAGATTTAGTCTCCAGAGCCACCAGATTGCCTTCCCCTCCAAAGCAGATTAACTCTTCTTCTTCTATGAGTTGCTACACACACCAGGAACAAACACTGCATCCCGGGCTCCATAGCAGGGCTAGATCACAATGTGGGGGTGCCCTGGGCAGGCTAGTAGCCTGGTCTCCTTTCAGAATGATGTTCTCTAAATATGTGCCCCACATTCATCTGCAGGAGAGGCCCTGTGCAGTGTAGGGAAGGAAACTGAGACAGCAGGCCCTTCACTCTGTTGCCTGAGGACTCACTCCTGGCCTGACACTTGTACACCTCCACCCAGCAACTACAAGTCTTGGGAAGTGGTTTAGACATCCTCTTCTACCACTTAAGCACTACTGGGCATTTTGCCTTCAACCAAGAGGCTTCTAGTGGACCTGGAAGCCTGTTTACTATTGGCTACTATTGGTATAACTCTGGCAAGTTCCTGAACTTTTCTGGATGGAGTCTCCTTCTCTGTGAAGGGGGGTGGGTAATGATAGCATCTTTCTCAATGGGCTGGAAGGGCTGAAATGAATTGATATGGAAAGGCATTAGAGAAGTTCCTGGCACAAAGCTATTACTGTATCTATGATAATCACTTTGTAGTATTGATAGTACTAAATACTATTATTATCATTCTCCTGTCATGCTTCCTCTCAACGATTCTGGTAAAGACCATTTTTCTCCATGTCATTACATTTCCAGCAACATTTTAGTACTCCTTACAGACGGGTATCCAGGGCACCAGCCCAGCTGGCCTGCACCTAAATCCAGCTTGGCTCTGGATCCTCGGGTAGAATGGACAGGCTCCAGTGGAACTGGGACACGAGTGTGTGTGTGTGTGTGTGTGTGTGTGTGTGTGTGTGTGTGTGTGTCTAGGAGTCATAGTTCAATCACTTTGCCTACTGTGTTGCCCTCGATAAAAGAGACAGCTTCATCTTTCATGTGAGTAGAAAATGCTAAGAAAGGAGAGATGGACTTTGGGGAAACTGGTAATTTACCATGGGTAGGTAATCCTCGATAAGCAAAGGACTATCTCCTCTAGAAAAGCCAGGATAAAAGGAAGCATTCTCTTCCAAACCATGTCCAATATGCCTCCTGGTATCCTGAGAGATAGCAGGAGGTTGTGAGAGAGAATGTGTGGGGCTGCAGCCAGGTGGGCCTGGATCTGATTTCTATCTTAGCCACTGAGTGACCTGAGTAGAGTCACTCACCTCTCTGTGCCTCAGCATCCTTATCTGGAACATGGTTATGTCAGGCTTATATTTTATGTGCAGTGCTTAGCCTGACTGATCCAGGCACCTTACAACTGTGACTTTGAGTTCTTAAAGTGACCATCAAAGAATGAGCACTGATAGCACCCTCAGTGACTAGAGCCCAGTAGGAGACTGATGAATTTGTGCTGGGAAGATTCTCGTTTGCTAAAGCTAAGAGCCAAGGAACTCCAGAACATACAATCATAGCCATAATAGCTTGTATTTAATAAGTGCATACTTCATAGTTTTCCTAACACTCCATATTTATTTCACATCATCGTGTCAACAATCCTGTGACGTAGGAGTGATCCCCATTTTACAGATTCAAAAGCTGGGATCAGCAAGCAGGGGGCTGTGTTCACATGCTGTAGGACCCTAAGACTTATCACTGCTGGACCCGACTCACTGATCCCTTGTCTCTGACTTGGGGAGCTGACATCCATTTCGAGGCAATGCTAGAAAATCACTCTGATAAATAGCTTCAAACAAATAGAACCATATAATTGGGGCGTTTTATACAAGGTAACCTAATGCCTAGGAAATAAATCAGCCTTTTAAGTTTTATATCGCCATACAGTTGAAATGTTTAATAATTATTGCCAAAGAGAACTATAATTCAGTACTAAAAATGAGTAATTGAAAAGCCCATCAAGGCAGATGAAGCATCTTCTCACTGAATTGCTCTTGAATACTTTACATAATTATTTCATTCAGATTTATGATCGGCTCAGCAAAGTGTATGTCTCTCTATCTCGCTCTGCCTGAGTAGCTCAGGAGGGCTTTGAATATCATGCTAACGCTTTCAGGGATGGACAAATGAATGTCTCCTGTGCAGAGATGGGGCTCGCTTTAGCAAAAGAAAAAGCCAGGAGCAAAAAGTGAGCTTGCTGAGGCCCCTCCATGTCCCGGGCACTGAGGTTTATGTGCCTTAACTATGTTGGCTCCTTTAAAGACCATAACAGTGCTGAGAAGGGGCTATGTTTCCATCTCACAGAAGAGACTGAGGCCCAGATATACACTGGAGCTTGATCCGATTCTTGAAGCTCATAGTGAACTCACACCAGACAGTTTGGCTCCAAACCACTGGCCTTGCCACTACATGACCAGCCTCCAGAAAGACCCTCTGTATACAGAGAGGGCTTCCAATTTGGAAAGAGGCACCTACTAAGGTCGGAAGCAAGAGAAAACTAAATCAGCCAGGTTTTATTTGTAGCTCTGGCTCCTTAAACCTTTGAGTTATTGGTGCTCCCCCACCCCACCCCATTCCTTCATTTCTTACAATGTCAGCACCTCCCTGCAGAGAGGGATCCAGATCTGTCTCCTCAGGGGAAGCAGTTTCCCATGGATCCAGCCTCCCCACCCGGCCCAGATCAGCCTGATCAGCCAAGGCTTCGGGCTTTATCAGAGGCAGGAGCTTATCATCTTGCCTCTCCCAAGAGTGCAGAGTGGGAGTTTTTGGCAAATTCAGTTCACTGGCAAGTGTGGACAGATGGCTGCCTGGATGAGACGCAACCTTTGTTTCTGGTCTCACTCGTGTATCAAAATAGCCACAAATGGAGGGGGTGAGGGAGGTGGGGCTACCTCACAGGCAGGAAAAATAATATAATCTGTTTTTCCTTTACAATGCAATTAGGAGATTATAAGTAAAAGAGAGAGAGAGACTCTCCCTCTTCCCCCACCCTAGCATAAGACAGGGACATTTCCAGCAGACAGACTGATCTTTCTTCCCCACACCTAGTCTCTTTCTCTTAAACCCAGATGCTTGGTTCTCAGCTTAAGTTAGCAGACATCTGCATGGGTCAAAACTGTTCACCTCCCTTTCCCCTCCTGCCCTGGCCTTGAGGATGAGCTCAGGTTCTGCTGGGGGTTATCCCAGAGGGGATAGGACACCATTATTGCACAAAGGAAGTGGGGCCAGAAGAACAAATGGGGAACTAGAGACGGGCAGAGGAACCATGGCTTGAGAGCTAATTTGGCCATGGACTGTGGTCAGTTTCATGTACTTTACCCCTTCAGCCTTCGGGGCACCCCTCTGAGGGTCTCTGTTTCCCAGACACCGTCTCTCTTCTTCTTGCTGCACTAGTCCATCTCATGGCCTTACTCCTCTGTCACTTCCCCCAGCTCAGCACCTGGGCTGCATGTGCTGCCCCCTCTTCCCACTCAGCTGCCACCCTCACTGTCCTTGATCTTCCCCTCTCCAGGACCCTGCAATGTAGGACTAACTGGGAGAACTAGAAAATAGTGGCGCCTGGCCCTGCCCCAGACCAGCTGAATCAGAAGGTCTGGGCAGGACCAGGGAGCAGTGGTTTCCTTACGGGCCCTGATTTGGATGACTGATGGGCACCTGGAGTTGAGTCCATCATAGCTGAAAGCAGAGGCCAGATCTACCTTGCTTACTCTTGGGTGGCCAGCAACTCATGCCATGCCTGGGACATCACCTATACTTAACAAACATTGTGGAATGGATAGGTGAATTCATGAAAATTAAAGGAGAACCACTATTCCCTTTACAGAGCAGAGGAAGCCAGTTCATGGAGGCCAAACAGCTGGCCTATGGTTGTAGAGTTGCCTTAACAGGAGGAACCAGAACATGAGCTCCAGGGGGCAGGAGACTTGTCTGTTTTACTTCTCTCCATTTCCAGGGCCTGGACTTGCCTCTAACATGGCAAGAGTTCCTGGTAGGCATGCTGTGACCTACGAGCAGACCTCCATCTCTCTATCAGCCCTCCTCCAAAGACCAAGTCCATAGCTGAGAAAATAGCATCCCCCTGAACCTAATCCCAGGGGGAAGCATTACTTTGTTGATGTAGTTGCAACACAAAAAGGGAAGGAACTTGAGTTTGTGAAATGTCTACTCCACACCTGGTGCTTCATTCACATCACTTCATCGAAGCCTCATCTCTGACTGCCTGTCGGTGTTACCTTCAGAGTATTTCTCTCCAGTACCCTAGAGCACCCAAACTCAACAAACCATTGCAGCAACCTTTTAACTTCTCTCTCTGCTTCCATACTTGGCCCTTACTATCTGACCTTCTGGTCAAAGCCAGAGTGCACATTTAAAATGATAAATCAAATCATGGCTTTCCATTGCACTTATGATCCAAACTCAACATAGTCAGCTAGTGATTCCCCACCTGATCTGGTCCCTGCCAAATTTTGGGACCTCATCTCCTGCCACTCTTTGTTTCATCCATCAAGCTCCAGTCCTTTAGACATGTAAAGCTCACTCTACCCAGAGCCTCAGTGGTTCCTTTGGTTGTCCCCCATCCTATGTGGTCTCACCCATGAACCTTAAAGAATTAGGAAGGAAAGAGCAAGCAACAAATTTAAATGTGCTGGAGGCAGCTGGTTTTACAGCAGAATTGGCATGAACCTGCTCCTCATTTTTGCTTTCTGGGGGTTCAGGTAGATAAAGCAACTCTGGGCATTCTTTGGATAAAGTTAAATTTATGTGCACACTGTGGATAAGGAACCAAATATACTGCCTTCTCTTCCCTATAGAAAATTTCACAAGAATTGAGGAAGGGTTAAATGAGAGATGTATGCATGTATGCCTTTACCAGCTTGTACCTAACAAAGATGTATGATTACAATGCATCAATAAAAAAGAAAGAAAATTTCAGTCATTCATAACCTAAATTTTCAGATGGTCAGGGAACAGATAAGGTAAGGAAGATGGAGTTTTTTGAGCTACGTGCCAGGCCCTCTAATTATTTTGTTGAATCAACAGAACAATCCTCTGTAAGAGGTATTATGATCCCCATTTTACATAGGGGGAAACTGAGGTTCTGAGGAGTTAAGCAACGTCCCAAGGAGCATACAACTTTACTAACAGATTCAGTGGTCTACCCAGTTGTTACTGTTAAGCTATGGAATCTCCCTCCCAGAAAGACTGATGCATTAGCAATTCAGAAATGTTCAGAGATGAAATAACAGTCAGAGCTCTAGCCTCCTCATCAGTGAATAAATCTATTGGCAAGTTAATGATTTGATGGAATTACTTGGTGGTATCTAGGCAGGTAGAGTGTGACTGGAAGAAATAGGTCACTGGGGGTGTGGCACTGGGAACTACGTCCGTCCCAGGTCTTCCCCTCCCAATCTCTGCTTTCTTGCTGCCATGCCCTGCTGCCAGCATGTTTCTGCATTGGAGCCAGCTAGCTGTAGACTGTGCCTCTGAAATAATGAGTCAAATAAACCTTTCCTCCTCTAAGTCATTCTTGTCAGGTATTTTGGTCACAGCCACACAAAAGCTAAGTAACACACCAGTGGCATCTCCCAAACAGGCTCTCTCCACAGCACCTTTCTTTACTAAGCACTTCCTTCCTTCCCAGTGAGAAACAATCTCTGAATGAACAACAATGTAAGGGTAAGTAGCGATTAAGCGTAAACGCCAGAAAAGGTTATTTTCCAAAAGCACACTCGAATCCTCCATTTACCTGTGCTAATTGTAATATTTTAGCTGACAAGTTGTTCTTAAACATTTATTAAATTGAATCCCCTAAGGGCCTGTACCTGGGAGCTTCGTTGGCTGATATTCTGAATTCCTAAATGTACTTGAAAATAACCAAATGTCTTTCCTCCCAAAGCATTCTATAGTGCAGATTGATCAATTCAGAATGACCCTCTGCACAATTAGTGCTTTTCTGCTTTTCCTTTCATTCTCCCAAACCAGAAGGTCAAACTTCAACAGTGTCCCCTGCTAAGTTCCCCCACTGGGCTCTGTCTCTGGATGTGTGTTGCCAAGAGAACAATCCTGCTTTCAACAATGGAAACAATCTTGTGCTGCCTGCACAAAAGATTTAAGGACAATGGGAGATGTGGGTGAGTTAATTATGCTCCCAGTCTTTGTTCTTTACCCCCGCCCCCCCAAAAAAAGGCCACGGGTGGTCAGATGCAAGCCATTGAATTGTGCTTAAGAGAAGTGAGTTTCTTAGGAATCCAATGACTGTCCTCTTAAAACAACTTCATTCATATCAGAAGTACCCACACTTCTCAGCCCTTGGTGAACAGAGTCAGCATCAGAGCAGGAATTGGGGGACACAGGTCTGAGTGGTGTATCCCAAGCCCTATGGCAACTTGGGGAACTCATTTGACGTTCCTGGGCATTGGTTTTCTGAAGTAAAAATGACTCAATGGCAGCAAAATCCCATGTAGTTCTAAAACATTGTAATTCTGCTCATTTGGGAAATACTGAGCAGGTTAGAGACTGGCCCCTGTGCTTTGGGCCTGTTTCTCTCCTTGCCTCCCATGATGTTCACATTTCAGGGAACGGCAGCATCCATCTCTGTGGCATTATTGCCACCTTGTCCTTAATGTCTACCCTGGGCTTTGTCAGTACAGATCTGGCTTTGAACTCTTGGTCTATGAAGCTTCCTTCTAAACACAACTTCCTCTTTTTCCTTCATTCACCCATCAATTTTTCATTGCCTGTTTGCAATGTGCCAGGCATTGTGGTATACAGAGGGATACAAAACAAAAATGGTACCTGCCCACCTGTGGCTTATTGTTGGCCAGGTGAATTGGATACTAAACACCTTTATTTTATCTTATTTTACTTTATTTCAGTCTACATATTGAACCCAGGGCCTTGCACATTAGCCAAATGCTCCACATTACAGAGCTATATATCACTGGCCCCCAAATACCAATATTTTAAAGGTAAGAAATACAGAAATGTTGAGAGAATGGATTGTGCCCACGATTCCAACTGTGTAAGTGTTGGATCAAATTGAAACAGAGCAACTTTAAAATGAAAAAACACTTTTTGTTAACTACTGTTTTGTATCTGGAGTTTCCTCCTGCTGAGAATGGAAACTGAGAAACTACCCCCTGGCCCAGGCGGATGCCAAGGAAATGAACTGTAACATATTTCTGACTAGCACAGCCTTGCTAAATTGACATCTATGTATTTCCTGCCTTTTGTTCTGCTGTACCCCTTTCCTCTTATGAAAGCTGTTTATATCCCTAAGCTCCCTGAAGATGGAGATTTGAGATGGAAAAGAAAAGACCTCTTCTATCTTCCTCAAAGCTGGCTTTGGATAAACCTATTTTCCTTCACCAATCCTTATCTCTCAAATTTCATTGGAGCCAAGCAATAGAACCTCCGATTCCTAGGAACAGTTTGTGATAAAATCATCTGGAGAGAAAGAGTCCCGCCTCTAGGCAGTGACCACCGAGGGCAGCAGTGGAAGAAGGAACCTGGCTGCTCAGGGTAGCCAAACAGTAGGAATTTTAGGGAGAATCCCAGCAGTTGCCTGGAGAGTTTAGCTGCTTCTCCCCAGTTTGGGCCAAACCGGCAAGTAAAATCATGTTTCCTTTTTACATCATTTGCACATTTCTTATGGGGGTAGGTGACCAAATCCAGCCAGCTGGGATCTAGGCAGGCTCCTTGGCTTGGCTGCTGGCAATGGTATTTATCTTGCTATTCTGTAGCTTCATTTATTCTTCTTAATGTCTCATAAGCATCTCTCTATTTCCACTCATAGACCTATTGAATCTTTTTAAATAATTGCTTAATAACATCTGCCAGACATATTTGATGTACTTCACTTATATCAAACTTCCTTAATCCTCACCATAGGTCTGTGAGTTAGTACCACAATTACCCCTGTTTTACAGCTAGGGAAACTGAGTTCCAGAAAGTTCCCTAGAAAACTAAGGTAACAACTGGTAAATGGCAGAGCCAGAATTCAAACCCTGACTATAGAATTCCAGAGCTTCAGCTCCTATCTATTGTGCCTAGTGTCTCACTGCCAAGATGTACCATCATTTGTTTTAATTAATCCCGGATGATGGTCTATTAGATGAATTACACCCCTTTTTTTTTTCTATAATAAGACTGCAATCAACACCCTTGTACCTACATCAGCCTCCACTTGTCTAAATCTGCAGATTGGATTAATTCCTAGAAGTGAAATTTCAGAATTAAAGGGTATGAGCATTTAAATTTTTGATACACAGTGCCAAACTGCCAAATTTTGGATTAATTCACACTCCCACCAACTACACATGATAGAGATCATCATTCCCCTCCCAACCATTGCACCACACATCTGCCCTGGCAATGGTCACTATACTTCCCCCCTGCCAAATCTGACAGCTCTTTATAGTCCTCTACTGCTCAAAGCTCTGGTATGTGTACTCCCATCGGCACGCCTCCCCGAGACCTCCTCCTGGGATTCCTTGGAGGCTTTTTTCTCCTCTCTTCCTATTTCCTTGGTATTTGAAATCTCTTCCCTAGCCCTTTGCCTCCGTTCTATGAATGCCATGGCATCCTGGGTTCTCCCCGTCTTCCTCTTACTCTAAATGCCCTCCCTCTATCTGTGGTATAGCAGCCTTTAATAACAGGCATTCTTTCATTCTGCCTTGTTACAGGACCCCAGTTTTGTTTATGGCAAGTGTCCAGCCCCAGATACTGAATTATGAATGATCTAAACCAATTATGGCTACCCTGTTCTCCTTCCTGGAACTACAGGGGACCATGAGACTTGGTTCTGTCCAATGAGAGTTAAGGGGAAGTTGGTCAGGGGGCTCCTGGAATTTTCTTTTCTGATAAAAGGATCAAGGCTTATGAGGAGAGCATCCCTTCCTCCACACTCAAATCACCTCATTCCTCCCTGTTTGGAACATTGGTGGTGAGGATGAGATGCTTTGAGCCAGAGCAGCCATTTTAGGACCAGAGTCACTAGCACAGCACTTCTATGGGACAGGAGAGAAAGGCCAAGTCAGTCACAGGGTTATCAATCCAGGGGTCTGACATCACACCAGCTGCTGAAAGAATGGCAAAGCCCAGCCACCTGGGGTCTCTGTGGCCTGTGCTTCTCTCTTCTCCTCCACTGCCCTGTAGACAACTCTGCCTTCTGCCCATATTCTGAACTAGCCCTCTGTGCCTGGCTCATGTTACATGTTTATAAGTGCTGGCTGCTATTACTAGGTTCTTGGGGACCGAGCTGTTTCTGTTTGCCTTGTCTTTCACCCTTCTAGACCCTCCAGCACATGGAACTTGGCTGGTCTACCGGCACTCCCTTTGCCTTTGGGGGCCTTTGCATATACTGTTCCTTGGAGGCCCTGCACTACACTTCTCCTAATTCACTCTTTCACAACTTAGTGCAAGCATCCTGTGCACCAGGAGGCCTGCTCTGCCTTCCCCACCTCCCTGTACTGTTCTCCCAGCACACTCTGAAGATCACCATTGAATTCTTATCATGCTGCAGTCTAATCATGTGTTTACCTGCCTGCTTCTCTCCCTTCAATCCTGCATCCCCAAAGTAGGTTATAAGCTCCTCAGAAGTGGGATGCAATGGTTCAGACCCAGTCCCTTCCCTCCCCCATCCCTTGCCCTTCCTTTGTTCTCTATTCCAATTACTGGTGTCACTAAATTAGAGATTTCCATGTCATCTCTAAACCTTACAAGCCAACCTCAACTGCTGAAATGTTCTTTGAATTTATCCTTATTCTCTCCTCTCCATCCAGTGACTACACCTGGATACTTTAAGATGTTAGGCTTGATGGCTATGACACAGCAGATCACATTTTCATTTGGGGACTAGGAAGGGCTTTCTGCAGAGCTGAGAGGGGGAGGTGACTGAAAGGTGGTTAAAATTTGAACACAGGCTCTCTGGGCATTTGTTGGTTGGATGTATCTTAACATTTTTTTACCCACAAATTAACAACAAGACCCAAACTACTCTAAATAGCACCTTGCCCCAAGGTGACTTCATAAGAAAAAGCAAATTAAAGAATTGTTCAGTAGCTCTTGCAAAGTCTTCTTAAAACCAGGCAGAGAATGAGTTAATCAGTTAGGCAAGTGATCAATGAAATATAACAAACACAGCATTCAATAAAAGTGAGCTGCTCATTACAAATTGACTATGACTCATGAGTTTGATCAATACATTACAAAGATGTAACAAATATAAAGTCACAAACAACTAAAAACACTTAGTTGATGTATTGTATCCATTATCAGAATTCATATATTTTTAACAATACTTAGCTAGTCCCGGTGAATCCAACTATTAATTTTTGCACTAGCTGAAGAACAAGCAGTGTTTTACTAAAGGGCTTCCATTTAGGTGTCTAACTTTGCAACTATTTGGAAAGGCAGCATGCCCTCATGGAATATGCCTGAACCAGGGGTTAAGTGCTCTGCCACTTCCTCACAGGGTGACCTCAGGCCAAGCTGCTTGATCTTTGATGCTTCATCTGTCAAATCTGCGTAAGAACCCAGCCTGACTCCTTCACAGGGCTGTGGAGGAACTCAAATGAGAGGATGAATATCAACACAATTACAGCACTACTAAATTATCAAAAAATATACTGTGCGCTTTGCAAAAGGTCAGTCCATCTTTAAGACAGGCAAAAGAGAGGTGGAGCTTTAGTCACAGGTTACTAAACAAATCTAACAATAGATAAGCTAATTTTAAAATCCTTTCATTAATGCTTAGTCTGGAAACAATAATCTTACTTTAAAAGATAAAATACTTGGACTCTGATTTTTAAAATCAATATGATTCGTTAATTTCCTTATTCAGCCTTCCCTATTAACTAAAGGTTTGAATATTTTCTTTCAAAAAATGAGTTTTAAGCTGGGCGCAGTGGCACATATTTGTAATCCCAGTACTTGGGAGGCTGAGAGAGAAGGATCATAGGTTTGAGGCCAGCCTCAACAACTTAATGAGATTCTGTTTCAAAAATTGAAAAAAAAAATTTAAAAGGGCTGAGGGTATAGCTAAGAGGTCAGAGCATGCCTGGATTCAATCCCCAATACCTACCTCACCCCCCAAAATGAGTTTTAACTTTTTATTTGTGACCTCAATGGCTTTCCTCTCAATAAAAATGTTTTAAAAAACAATAACATTATTTTGAGGCCCCATTCAGTTATCCCAGGTCCTTTTTTCAGTCTCAACTTGAGAAGAGTTTTGTATTTTCCTTAATAATTAATACTTCTGGAGTATAGAATTAAAATTTTCATCTGAACATAGGAAAATGCAGCAAGTGCCTGAAGGGCCATTGCCAAGGAAAATAGTTCTGACACCAGCAATTCCTGGGTACCTGCAAAGGTCTAAAACCTACTTTGCAAAGTTGCAATGCCCTGTGTCTGCCTTGGAAGCAAAATCTGGATGACTTGCAGTCACCTGCTGCCCAGTGCATATAGGTCTTACTGGCCACACACAGCACCTGAAACTTAGTAGGTGAGCACAAAGTGTTGCATGGATTTAAATGAAAAAATGGCATATTATCTTGTGCAGATGTGGAAGCATCATGTGAGTCAGCACCAGCTTCCTGACTTCCCCAATTTAAGTCCTCAAAGCACTACTAATATGATCACTTAAACATTCTATTTTAAAAATATTAATTTTAGATTAAACCAGGTATGAGCTTTCTTAAATTCTTTTTGAATGAGGTTGGGTATATATTTCTTTCCTAATGTGAGAATAAAAATATATCAGGAAAAAAAGAAAGTCACTCTGAGATTTGCTTTAAAGCACTCATTAGCAATAAACGAACAGTATGTTCAATTGACTTTAGTCAGATTTAGAGAAAATATGGCCAATGCTATAGTTATATATAACTATCTAGGTAGGTATAAACACCCACCTTGATGCACATACTTCTGCCTTCTTGCTGACATGTAGCTAGGGCAGTCGTCTTCCTCTGACATATCTGTCTCAGTAGTTGAAGCCTCTTCTGGGTTCACACTAGTGCAAATGCATAGACCATAGGAACTCCTTGCTAGTTTTGTAAGCTAGTTCAGTCAAATGGAATGTGTTAAATGAGAGGTGTGAAAACTGATTAGAACTTCGAAAGTACTCCCATGAATGGTAGATACTATTTTACCCACCAAGAAAAGGGAATCCCTACAGCATCATCAGCACGGTGTCCAGGAAAAGGAAACTCCTATCAGAGCCCCCACTCTTTCCTTGCCTTTCCCTCCCTTCTAAAGGAATATAAAAAGAATCATTACAAAGTTGGATGACCCCTGGGAATAAGTCATCAAATACCCAGAAGGACAATCAGTGCTTGATGCTTCAGGGACCCCTCCTGGAGTCCTGACAGCATGGATCTTTCCCAGCATGCTGTGAGCCAGTCAGTTAAGACAAGTAACTCTATAGGAGACCTAGAGCCTGATGTCCAAGAGGCGTCCCTAAGACCCTGAGCCCCTGACACACTGCACACAGGCAGCATGACTTGACCCTAACAAGGAAGTCACTGAATAGCCAGCATGGATATGCACTGAGATATTTCCAGTAGTCTTTTGTTCTCTGGAAGTGGAAACATGAAGTCTTTGTTTCTGAGCTTAAATTTATCCATAGTTACAAGTGTCAATCAACCAAGTCTTTGGAATATCAATTCACAAATTATCCAAAATGTTAAATATGTTCATATCCTTTAATATAATAGTTCTACTTTTGTGTAACCATCTTAATAAACTAATATGGAACCTAAGAAAAGATTTTCTGATTGCTATGTTTGAATGCACTCCAAAATTGATGTGTTGAGTGTCAATGTGATAGTATAAAGAGGTGAGGCTTAGCCCTCCTGAATGGGAGTAGTGACCTCATAAGAGGGCCTGAGGGGGCCAGTTTGTCCCTCTTATCCTTTCTGTCACAGGAGGACAGAGCATTCATCCTCTGGAGGATGCAGTAATAGGGAGCCATCTTGGAGGCAGAGAGCAACCCTTGGCAGACATTGAACCTTGTGCTTCCCAGACTTCAGAAACATGAGAAATACATTTATATTGTTTATAACTTACCCAACCAATAGCATCTGGGGCAAGCTGAGCAATTTATAAGCAATATACATTTATTTCTCATGGAGTCATGAGTTTTCAGTCAATGATAGACCATATATACAGTGATGGTCTCATAAGATTATATCATCTAGGGACATTATAAATAGCTTAGTTTCTGTAAGGGTACTTGATGCAACTCACATGGTGAAAAAATTGCTCAATAATGCATTTCTCAGAATGTAACCACACCATCTAGTGACATATGACTATTTTGTTTTACCTGCAAAATAGACTAAGATGTTGATCAAAATGGACTAAGACACTGTTTTGTTGTTGTTTTATAGTGTTTATATTAGTGAAAAACAGGAAATAATCTTTGAGCCACACCACAATGGGGAGAGATTAAGTGAACTATTTTGTGCTCATTCAAAATGACGTCTGCCCAGAATTCTGCTTCTAAAGTTCACCCTATAGATATATGTATGTACATGCATGCATGTTTGTGCAAACACACATATACAACATGTGAAGACATACATGATTGTTTGCGATAGGAAAAAAAGGCAAAAACAACCTATATGACCATAAATAATAACATCCATACGATGAGATTTTCAATTTCATAAAACAAACTTAGAGAAGTTTATAACAATTGTGTACTATTTTAATGATTAAATTCTGAAATTAATACTTTGAAATGCTATTTAAAAAGACCAAAAGCACGAATCTAGAAGAGGCAGGACTCTGACAATCCCTAGGAAATGGTCCCTGTGTTTTCTGTCCCTCAGCTTATGATTAAAGATGTGACATGTGTTCCTTCATGTGCTCCCAAACATTCAGCATGTAGGTACAAATGCCTGACACCCAGATCCCAGACCATATCCCATGCACACTAATGACTGGCTCAGCCTAGCATTCTTCCTCACTGCTGGGGACACAGCTCAGACCGTTTCCCCAAACTCTAGTAGACTCCACTGATTGATACCTAAGATGAAACCTGCCACAGTTCCTCAAATCTAAGATGTCACTGAATGTAAGACACATTAACAATGCAAAAACAGTTGATATGGGAGAGAAGGCATCCTACATTTCATGTGTGTATCAATTGTAAGGTGCATCCTAACTTCTGGAATGCTAAGTTGGAAAAGTGAGCCTTTAGAATCATTGGTATATTGCCATCCCCCTTTCTGGTCTGTGGTAACCCTTCCTTCCTTCCTTTGCTCACTGATAGCCTTCCATGCTTGCTGCCAGCCCGCTCACTTTTAGGAAGCCACAGCATAGACATAAGCCACTGGTAGAACCTGGTATACAGAGGGTGTTCAGTAAATGCTGGCCATTATTAAGGGTAGCATGATGATGAACACAGTAAGAAACTGCAGCAATTCTAAATTTTGTTCTATAATTGTTCCTAAGAATGAGTGTGCTGAGATGCTCTTAAGGCAGTGTATTCGGCAGAAGCAACATGGTCTGCGGAAAACTCAAGCCACTTCTAGATGCTATTCGCAGTGAATACGCCCCATGAAGATCTTACTCAATATCCAGGCAACACAGTAAATGGAACTTCTGGCATCTGCAGCCACAAACCCATCAATGAGTCAGAGAATTTGGGGAAACAATGTGAAAAAAGCCCTTTAATTTCCCTCCTCCTTTCTTTTTCCCCAAAATAGCCGAATTGGATTAATTTGCTATCTTACTCATCTAAAATGACTAATTATCACTCCTTTACTAATATAGTCAGATTTTCTATTCCAAAACCCAAAATGAAGATAAAACCTGGCCAAGTAGAAAGAGAGTGGCACGGATATTCCCAGTGTGACATGGGTTTTACGGGTTTCCCACTCTCTGTCCCCATCCCCATCCTTACTGATGAGACACACAAGGCTAACAGAGGTTAAACAGTGGATAGATGATCATCTAGTCAACCACCTGCATAATCCACCTAGGACATGCAGAAGCTGTTAGTGTGGGACTGTGGGCACTGCCTGAATCGTCCTCTGATGCAGGAGCAAGAATCGAGGTTCGAATGGAGTGAACCAAGTTAGTAACATGGGAAGGGCATGGAGAGGTTGGGGTTGCAGCTAGAAACAGACCCACAGGGAGATGTGTATGATAATCAGGGACCATTTTGTGCTCGGACAAGCAACTCCTCTTTAGAAAAGCTGATATGTCAATAGATTCATTTCATATTTTATAAGGAAAGGGGCATGAAACTTCTCAACAAACACTCATTAACTCCCAAGAACCAACTTTTGTGCTGGACCCCAAAGTTTCCAGGATAATGAAAACATGTTCTGCCCTTGAGGGGCTTGTAGTCTAGAGCCAGAGGCAGGAGAAGTAAATACAAGGGAAAATCTGCCCAACGGAGGCCAGAGGAAGCAGGGGGGCTGCAGTGGGAGAGGAGGGACAGGAGCAGCTTTCCAAAGGAAGTGGCCTTAGCCAAGTCTTACAAGAGGAGTCTGTGTTTGCAGGGTCAACAGATAAACTGGTTAATCATGGTTCCTACTGAGAAGGCTGCGGTATGTAAATGATATTTATGGACAAAGGCCTCACTTGCTGGCATTTATGGGATAAATGTGGCTAGTGTGTCTCCACAGTAAGAAAATGCTGAGTACAACTAAACTGCTCTATAAGAGATTGGGTGTTAGTCTGCTTTTCAGATATATCTCATCAGGGTCAAGAGACAACTCCCACTTGGTGTTGCAGGAAGCCCTGGTGTGGCACAGCGCTGGCCTCCCCCTCTTGGTCCTGTGGCTCTGGGTGAAAGGCCAGGGTGGGCACTTGGATGGGAGGAACCAGTCAGCAGGGCTTGGCCACCTGGGCCTGTAATAGCTGTCAGCTGAGGAGGCCTTGCAGTGACGTGACGAGTTCCCAGGTGCATGCTGGGCGTGCTCCGTGTTGGTGGGCAAGAGGAATAGCATCGCCCCTAACTACTCGAGGCAGTTGATAATCCTGCCACCATGGTACTTCCACTTCCATCTACCTGCCAGACTCCGCTAAGCACTTTCCCTGAATTCTGCACAGCAGCCCTCATACCCATCCTTTGAGGATGCCAGCGTTGATGTCATTTACCCATGGGGAAACTGAAGTCAGAAGAATTGCCCCAGGTGGAGCCAGGCATCAAATTCAGAGCGACCATATTCCAAAGCCTGTGCTTCCTTGTTCTTCATGGTTCCCTCTCACCTCCAGGCTTCTGCAGGGAACACTCTTCATCCTCCCATCCTCTTTCAATTTTAACTCTTATTTGTCCACCAGATCCTTGCTCAGTTATGTTCTCCTGAAGCTGTCCCTCAGTCTCACCTCTATGTGCCTACGACACTCTTTACTCCCTGCATTGCATTGCTGGCTGTTTAATTGCAGTTTCCCAGGAGGCCTCGATTTTCGGAATGGGAGGGAACTCTCACATCTCCACTGTTTCACCTCCCCTACTGCTGGGTACAGAGAATGAATGCTACCACCCAGTGGGGTCTGAATGGGGAGCTTCCCCAGCTCTGGGCTGGGTTCCTGATGACCATCAGTCCTAAATCCCTGGTTTAAAGGGAGTCACAGACTTGAGTTTAAGATGCAAAAAGGTCTCATTCATTGAGGAGGGCAGGTCACCCAAGTGCAGATCAGGGGGGAATATTTGATTTTAAGCTGAATGACCATTTACATTCCAGGTATTGGGAGAAGGCTTCCATGCAGTGTCTGGGCTCTTGGGAGGGTGCTCAGAGTTAATCCCCCAAGACAGGGGCCAGAAATGCCAAGGCAGCGAGCCGCTGCTCAGCTCTTCACAGATATGTTTGTATCTGTGAGAGAATGAGTGCCTTGGTCTCTAGGGAAACCATCCCTAAAGAGAGATGTGAAAGCATATTTGTCTCTGCAGAGGTGGACTAGACCACATTGCAAAGGGGTGCAGGATGGTGTGGGGCTGACCCCAGCTCTGCTGGCTGAGGACCCTCAGAAAAGATGGGAGGTGGAGTCTGTGGGTCCTGCCTTCAGATATGTGAAGAGTTGTTACAGGGAAGACAGGCCACATTTGTCCTGGAAAACTTGCATTGAAGAGTGTGACCTGAGGAAAAGGGAATTCTGAACTATCATAAGGATCTAATGCTACCTCCAGATAGGACCAGAATTGAACTGGATGAGAGGACAGCCAGCTGGAGTCCTCTGCAGAACTGACTGTTCACTTGCTGGTGGGGAGAAACCCCACACATTTGGGGGCCACAGACAACATGATCTGTGTTCTGAGTACAGAGTAATAGAAACTGAGATTAAATTGTATTTTTCCTCTGTCTTCTCAGAGTTCCAGATCATGAAGGGCATATACACTATGTAAAGGAATTGAGACTGACTTGAGAATAATAGGAACTTGTGTCTTTTTAAGCAGAGGAATAGAAAACCAGAGAGCAAAGAGGAGAGACCTGTTGGGAGGCCATTATAGAAATTTATGAGCAGCATAGGTGTCTCTTAAACCAGAGTGGGAGATAGCCAGGAAGAGGCCTTTGGAAGTCAAGCAAACTCCTGAAATACAACCAGAATTTTGTGTATAAGTGCATTTCCCCCCCTGGTATGACTGTACATAGCTTCTCTTAGATTCTGAGAATAAGAACCATATCTTGTTATATTTTGCCTGAAAAATTGTCTAATACCTATACTAGGCCACACTCAGAAGTCATAAAAACTAAAGTTTGCTAAACTTTGAATGAAAAATTAAAATCCACATAGAAACCTCATATTCAGCAGAGTCTAACATTCTTTCCCCTGAGCTTCTACAGCTGAGTTCACATCCACATGGAACAGAGGACTGAGATCTGCTCTGGCTGCATGTGCCACTCACACAGTCAGCTACCCGGACTGGAGTCACAATCTAAACACACTATTTTGGTCCTGGTCTGTCCTGACCACCTCCACTAATTAAGAGAAGGTAATTGATTCTTAAGCACTCCCCAATTTTTTTTTTAAAGGCAGAGAGAACTATTTTAAAAAAAATTAGGATTTGTTATAGCTAAGATCCTATTAAAATGCTATTTACTACGGGCATTTTACTTTCCCTTGGCTGGGAGCCAGCTTCATCTGCAGTAGATAGAAATGCTAAAGGATGACAGCAACATGTCTTCAAGCTCCAGACAGTTAAAGGGATTATTCCATGGTTCCTTCTTTTGTTCCTGCAATAAGGATTTACTGAATGTCTGTGTGGGTCAGAGAACATGCCAAGCACTGGATAAATAATGTCCTTATTTGATGGGAAAGATGGACAATGCTATGGTCTAAATGTTGGCACTGCTCCCCACCCCAACCCAAATTGATATGTTGGAACCAACTATCCAACATGATCGCTATAAAAGGTGGAACTTTTGGGAAGTTAAGTTGTGCGGGCTCCACCTTCACAAATGGGCTTAGTGTCCTGGAAGAGAGATGAGTGAGCTCCCTTGCCTTATTGCCATGGGAGGATGCAAACAGAAGGTGCTATTTGTGAGGAACAGGTCCTCACCAGACACCTCACCTGGCACCTTGACTTTGGACTTCCCAGTACCCAAAGCTGTGAGCAATATATACTTTTGTTATTTGTAAATTATCTAGTCAAAAGCATTGTGTTATAGCAGCTGGAAGGATTAAGATAGGCATTAATCAAATAGTCACCAAATAGAAGCACAAGTATAAATAGCAAACTTCTGCAAAAGACATGCACTAGCATAGAGTGGTGCTGCAGGACATTTTTCCAAGGAAGCAACGGGTAAACTATGAGCTGAAATCTGAAGGCTAAGTAGCAGTATATAGGAAAAGTTGGATTGGGGGTGAGGGGATTGTTCCAAACAACAAGGAAAACACTTATCTACAAAGGCTCTAGGGCAGGGGAACTTGTATCCATATTAGACCAGTGTGTCTGGAGCCCAGGGAGGAAGGGAGATGACATGAGGTGAGGTGGAGGGATGAATGGGGGTCAGACCTTGCTGGACATTAAAAGGCTGTTAAGAAATATTATCTTCTTCCATAAATTAGTAATCGATTATTTGACCATCTTTGGCAAACATTTACTGAGCATTTACTACCTACCAGACACTTTTCTAGATGCTGAGGACACAGGGAATACAGCACGGAATGAAACTAAACCCTGACCTTATGGAGTTCACATGCTGGTCATACACAGCTGCTAGCCTAGCAACTTAGCAAGGCTATCAGAAACTTAGTGAGACCCTGTTTCCAAATAAAAAATAAAATTGGTCTGCAGATGTAACTCAGAGGTAGAATGTCCCTGGGTTCAATCCCTAGCAAACAAAACAAAACAAAACATAAAAACTTAGGAGGAACAATTGACAGAACACAGTGATAAATTGGCTAGGGGTGGACACATTCGATTTATTATGAGGTTTTCTTTTATTGTTGTTATTTTAAGAAGGGGGACTCATGAAGAACAGTCTTAAAACTCAAGTTAAAAGGAAGGAGGAAAAAACTGTACTAAAGGGAGAAGGAAGCTGGGCGTGGAGGAGCATACTTGTAATCCCAGGACTTGGGAGGTTGAGACAGGAGGATCAGAGGTTCAAAGACAGCCTCAGCAAGTAATGAGACTCATCAACCTAACAAGACTTTGTTTCAAAAGTAAAAGTAAAATAGGAGTGAGAGTGTAACTTGGAGGTAGAATACCCCTGTGTTCAATCCCCAGTACCCAAAAAAAAAAAAAAGGGGGGGGATAAAGAGTGATTGGCTCCATGTAGGGTTGCTGAGAAAGAGCCTAAGTAGAAAAGTTGGCTTTATGACAGGGAAGGAGTACTCCACTATCTTAGGAGGATGGAAAGTAAGGAAAGAGGCAGGAAGGTTTATTAACTGGTAGCAACAAGTCAAGAATTCTGGTCCAGAGCCCCCCCTCCCCCTAGAAAAAGTAACACAGTAATTGGTTGAAAGTGACGTAGAAAGAACTATAGATGGGTCCGAAATAAAAGAAATAAGCCTTAGGGGAAGTGGGAAAGAGAACCTTCCAGAGTAATTCAGATTGCCAGGCAGGCAGAGGGTCCTCTGAGGTCAGTGGTCCTGCATGGGTGTATATGGCAGGTAGAAAAGTGTTCCCCAAAGACACGTTCACTTGGATTCCCAGAACCTGTGCATATTACCTTACATGACAAAAGATGTGATTCATTTAAAGATCTTGAGAGGAGGTATTTATCTTGGATTATCTGGGCAAACCCTAAATGCAATCACACATTTCCTTGAAAGAAAGCAGAGAGGGAGTATTGAGACAGACACAGAGGAGAAAACCATGTGAAGACAGAGGCAGAGACCAAAGTTGTGTGGCCATGAGCCCAACACTGCTGGTAGACACCAGATTCTAGAAGATACAAGGAACAGATCCTACCCTAGAGCCCCTGGAGGGACTCTGGTTCTGCTGACACCTTGGTTTTAACCTAGCAAAATTCATTTTGAACTTCTGTACTCCAGAAGTATGCAAGAATAGGTGTTTGATATTTTATTTATTTTTGTTTAAAGCATGTTTATTTTTATATAACATTTTCCTATTAAGTTGATAATTATTTTATGTGCTTTTATTGGTGCATTAAGGTCTCACATCATAATGTAAATCATGTTGACAACGACATACATGTACATAGAGAGTACTTGGTGCCCCCCATGTTTGTTATTTTTAAGTCATCAAATTTTGAATAATTTGTTGAAGCAGTCCAAAAAACTGATATGATATTAATCTGCTAATATACACTGAATGGTGACCTCCTCCAGGCTCAGGTGCAAACACAAAGAAAAAAGACGTGTTCAATCAGGGTGAGAGGTTGCTAGATGGATATGAAGACAAGAGACAAGGAAGTTACGGGCCATGGCAGGTGTGTTGGTGAGGTGAGGGGCCCAGATAAGGAAGAGGTGAGAGGAGAGAGCAGTGGACAGATGGGGAG
>PVLC010026885.1:0-21900 GCA_004027655.1 Graphiurus murinus
CCTTTCAGAGGTGAGATCTAGTAGAAAGTCTTTAGTCATTGGGGGCATGCCCTTGAAGGCAATTGTGGGACCCCAGTCTCTTCCTCACTCCTGACCAGGAGGTGAGTGGTTTCTCTCTACCATGTGCTCCCTGCCATTGCCATCTGGTAATCCCACCATAGCCCCCAAATCAACAAAGGCAACTGAGCATGGACTAAAATTTTAAAAATTGTGAACTGAGATCAAATTTTCCTCTTCATTATTTCAGATAGTAACATGAAGCTGACCATCACACAGGCATATACATATTACTTGAGTTGTGTAATCCTTGCATCAACCCAGTGAAGTAGGAATTATTATGATTCCTAGCTTGCAAGATGAGTGAACCAAGGTGAGCAGAGGTTATATGACTCACTGTCGAAGAGCAAGTGGCAGGAGAACTGCATTCCAACCTTGGACCATTGTTTTATCAATCCTGTGCTACTACTATTCACTGTATCAGTGGTTCTCAGTCCATCAGACTCCATACTCGCAACCTCTTCACAACAAATACCCTTTGTTATCCTTAAATATCACATATGGATAATGCCACCTGTCTATATGCAAAACTTTAAAATTCAAATAGTGGAACATTGCTCAGTGTTTAAAAGGAACAAGCTACAGACACACAAATCTCAAAAACACCATATTGAGTAAATTCAGACATAAAAGAATATATACTTCGTGATTCCATTTCTATGACATTCAAGATCAGGTAAAGCTGATCAATGGAATTAGAAATTGGAACAGTGGTTGCCTTTGAGGATGGAAAAGAGAGAAGATTCACTAAAAAAAGAGACATGAGCTATATAGAGTGACAGAAATGTTCTACAGCTTAATGTGGATGTGTGGATGCACGTATTTGTCAAAGCTCATTAAAATGTACATTTAACTGCATTTTAGAGTTTGTAATTATAACAAAAGGTCAATATGTAGAAAATTAATAGCATATATAGAAAAATAAAATAATTTAAAATGATATATATGTATATATTTCAATATATAAATGCTTGGAATCATCTACACTTGAAGATATAATGAAGTAGCCAGATCTTGCATCTATTACTGATAAATTTGGGATTTTCAATTTGGAATTGAGTATTGTTAAAGCAGTCATCATATCTTGAAATTATATGCACAGACACATACTCTTGGGACTCAGAATGAGACAGCTGAGAACGTAGACAGATACAAAGTGTTACGCTGTGTTCTCTAATATCATGAGCAATGCTCTTGTGAATTGGATGATAGACTACTCTTGGAAAAGTAAAACAAAACAAAACCCAATCTTTTCTTAATTTACACAGTGGTTTTATTTCTGAAAAATTTAGTAAATAAACTCTGCAAAAGATATTTTGTAGACACACACACACACGTATAACAGAGCTGAATTTAAAGTCACTTTTTAAAAAGTCATGTTAGTTGCAGAACACTTCTTTATTACTCAGGAATCTACTCTTATGGCAGGACTTCTTAGTTTAGCCTTCATCTGTCAAATGTATATGGCACTCTGCCCAGTCTTTGTGACTCAACTCCTAACCACACACATGCCCTGGTTTCACAGGGGGAGCAGCACTGCTGGGCTGAGGGGCGCTCTGCATAGACAGAACCGCACCACTGAAGGCTCTTGCCTAGAGCTAAGTCTGCTTTAACTTTTTATAGGCTCATTACCATGTCTTTCTTTGTCCTCTTAGAATTCCTGAATTCCCAGGGTGTTTCTTTTTTTTTTTTTCTTTTTTTTTTTTTGCAGTACTAGGGATGGAATCCAGGGGCATTCTACCTCCAAGCTATACCCCAGCCCTACTTTTTATTCTATATTTGGAAACAGGGTCTCACTAAGTTCCACAGGGCCTAAGTAGTGGAGGCTGGCCGTGAACCTGCGATCCCTCTGTCTCAGCCTCCCAAGTACTGGGATTACAAGCGTGCTCCCCAGCCCTATTTTTAATTCTTAATTTGGAAACAGGGTCTCACTAAGTTGCGGAGGGCTTCACTAAGCAGCTGAGGCTGACCACGAACCCAGATCCTCCTGTCTCAGCCTCCCAAGTACTGGGGTTACAAGAGAGCACCATCACACCCGGCTTTTCCAAGGTATTTTGATCTTAGAAATTATCTTTTTTTTTTTTTTTTTTTTTTTTTTTTTTTTTTTTTTTTTTTTTTTTTTTTTTTTTTTTTTTTTTTTTTTTGCTAAGTTAGTCTACTTGTTTTTGTTTATGTCTCTCTGTAACTTCTAAGGTCCTCAAGGTTGGAAATGCTTTTATCTCTTGCACTCAGCACAGTTCAGGCACGTTTGTTGAAAACACATATGGGAATAGTAAAATGATGATTGCAAACCTCAGAGGTACTGAGTCCACAGGGTCCAAAGGACTGAATTTATTTTTGTTTTATTTTTATTCATTACACAAATAATTATGCTATTTATTTGGGTTTATAGTCTTAGAACAAATTTAGATTGAAAAATAATTCAATAAGTTCTCTTTTTAAACATGGTACTGGCACTAAAATATAGTAAGTAGACATTTTATATAAAGACCATCTCATTTACTTTTACTGAAAATTAACATGTGATAAATACTCTTAGTTTTTAACCCTACATTATCTGTTATGAAATGAGCAACCAAACAAAAATAAAATGAGGCAAGATTACATAAGAAAATCTATATGTATTTGAGAAGACAAATGTGATTTATGGGAAAGAGTTCCACACTGCTGTCCAGATGGGCAGTTCCTTTACCTCTGCACCTGAGGCCTTATCTGGGTTCTTAATGTTGTTATCTATAAACAGTTTCAACAGGGCCCACATTATAGCTGCTGGTGACATGGCCATGGGATCTTCCTGACGATGAAGTAGGCTCTTAAATTGTGATAGGCTTGCCTGATTTCCAGTCCCTCTCAGCTGTTAAAAAGACTGGACAACTTTTCAAGCCTCTGAGCTCTATGGAAACAAAGAGGTATAGTGAAAGTATCCACCAAGTCTCAGGCAAGTTACTGTGTCTTTGCTCTGCAAATATGAGGGTTGGACATGTGTTTACTTTTCTCATAAACCAATAATGGCTAATAGAATTAAGGTTCCCAGAAAGACCCAAGCTTTGAATTATTTTTACTATAAATGTAAACAAAAATAAAACATTAGAAAAAAGATAAAGTTACACTTCTAGAAAGTCCCTTTAGAAGAATTTTTTTATTGCCTTATATGAAAACACAAAATGCAGATCTGATTTTGGGGAGAAAAAATATACATGGGCAGTTCTGAAAATTAAAGAACTTTCGTTAATTGCTTTTGAAATTTAAGCTTAAAATACTTTCAAAGTAGTTATATAAGAGATCATAGTCAGGTATTAAAAAAACCTATTAAAAGTGAAAACAGGTTTGAGTAACCACAATGTAAAAACAGAGATAAAAATATCTTGAGATTTAAAAGGTTAGGCTAAAAAGGCTTGATGGAAGAAAGAAAATATTTGAAATGGTGGCTAACAATTTTCCAGAATTGATAAAGCCATCAAATTAAAGAAGTACATTGTATTCCAGGATAATATAGATAGATAGATAGATAGATAGATAGATAGATAGATAGATAGATAGAATCACCAAGAACAATAAGCAAATCCTAAAGTGAGCAGAGACAGATTGTCTACCAAACAACACACTTTCAAGTTCACACCCCTGTGGAATGCAGTAAATAGATAACCAACTGTGTTTATCATTAGTTTGCCTGAATTGTTAAGAGAATGTTTCCATATACTGTGATAAATTTTCCACTTCGTAAATGTCCTGCAAGTGGTATGGAATTCTTTCTACCTATTTTCTAGCTCTCTGAAGAAACTCAATATGTCCCAGGCGGGTCTTGATCATCTCACTCTAAAATATCAGTTCAATTCACAATTACTTATTGAGCCCTTTGCTATTCCAGATAGAGGGGAGTAAAGGCTTGGGGTTCAAAAGATCAAAGACTGATTCCTTCTCCTCAAAGAGCTCAGACTTATTAGTATGCTTGAAAAGAAATTGTCAGACACCAATATCCTCTGTCCTCTGTTTGGATGTGATTTTTATGTGATAATTTCTTTTTTTTTTTTTTTTGTGTGGTACTGGGGATTGAACTCAGGGGCATTCTACCTCCGAGCTATACCCCCAGCCCTATTTTTTATTCTTTATTTTGAAAGAGGGTCTCACTAAGTTGCGGAGTGCCTCACTAGGTAGCTGAGGCTGGCCGCGAACCTGGATCCTCCGGTCTCAGCCTCCCAAATGCTGGGATTACAAGCATGCGCCACCACGCCTGGCTGATTTTTATGTGATAATTTCCTGTTTTTTTTCTCTATCATTGTTTTCTCTTGTTTATACATATAAGAGAACAGAGGTCCCAGACATATTTCCCTTTCCATCTTCAATCCAGTTTCTTAGCTTTCTAGATGTTGTTTCTATTTTGATTAAATACTTACTAATAATTTATAGAGTACGTGCTATATGCCAGTGTTCATGAAAGGAGAGTTTTATTCCATGTCTCCACATTTCTGTTGAGGGAAGGTAATCTCTAATCTAGTTTCTGTAATTGGAAGCATTGAAATGCACACGTTTAAAGTATCTATCCATTCATTTAGTCTTTTCTTTGGGCTAGGAACTGGAATAACTGCTCTCATTAAGTAGGTGAGATGCTGATACTTACTGAGCAATGCATTGTTGGGGGCAGAGTTAGGCCATTGAAAGGCAGTGTGGGGGAGGGGCCCTCTCTCTGGAGAGACATTAGCTTATGAGATCTAGTTGTACCAGGCAAAGCTGCCCTTTCTGCTACAATCAACTACATTGGGAGTCTTGTAGATCTACATTCTCGGTGTGAGAAGTGTACCATTCTCCAGAATCTTTTCCAGAAGCTATATGTCATCTTATGTTTCCCTGACAGCCTATTACTCTTTATGAAGCAAAAGTACATTCACCAAAGCAGGTGCACCTATGAAGTTAGCTCTCTTGGGGAACCTTGTGTTTTAGAAGGAATGTGTTCCCTGGTGAATAAGTACTTTTATCTTACTAGATTAATTCAGTAAGCTTTTATTGAACGCTTCATATGTACTCAGGGCTGAAAATACAGTGGTAAATGAGACAGGTTTTCTAAAACAGACTAAAAAACTTAGAAACAGTCAAGAATGTGTCCCGTGGTAAACAGAGTTATGTAATAGAGAGCATCTGGGAAGCTCTTTAAGTTGCCTGGTTAGGAAAGCCCTATCTGAGAAGAGAAGACGTTCAAACTGCATCCTGAATGAGTCAGCTTAATGTGACAGAGCTACTAAAAAGGGAGGAAACATATAGGGAACTCACTGGAGAAAGAGTGACCCTGGTGGAGAAAATATCCACCCTCAGCCCATGGACTTGACCTGGTGGGAAGGGTGACCGGCGAGTGGTCAACTGAAGAAAGAGATAAAAGGCAACCCTGAAGTAGTTCATAGCATCACTGTTGACTTTTCTCTTTGCCCTAATCTTGCGCTTACTTCCCATGAATACCTCCCATGGTCGATTTCTTTCTTTCTTCTGAGATTTAATTTCTTCACATAATATTTTATAATTCTCTGCTCTAATTAAATCTTACAGAATATAATCTTGCCTATAAAGTTAGAGCAGGTCATATTTTTCTTTCCTGGAAGATTTTAAGCAGAGTATAATAATACAGATTTTTGAATTATGTACTTATTTTCATCCATGACACTGAATCCAAAATTATTATACCTGATATTCAAAACTCAAATATATTTTGTTTTAATTTTTTTTTACAAAAAAGCTTTAAAATAATTATACATTGTAAAAGAAATCTGTATTTTTTATGAAACTCATGTTCTTCTTTGTACTTCCTATTATGCATAACATTTTTAGTTTGCTTTCCTCCCTTTTTCTATCTTTAGGTTTTTCCAGGCTGTATTTTACTTCTACTAGTCATTCTTGTCAGCAGTCATTCCATTATACAATTGCAGTCACTGACCCTTAATATACAACATTCGCAAGATGAATGGTTCTTCATTGGGTTATTTCCCAGGAGAAACCCAATCCTGGGGCATGGATGTGGGATTCTTCAGTGAACTGCATGTTTTACCTAGCCAAGTACCTAAACAGATGGTTGTTTCTCCATTGAAAATTGTCTGTGTGGAATGCATAACCATTCATGGTGGTCTTAAAAGAAAGTAAGAGGCATCTGTCAGGATCCTCCAAGCAGTTCAGCTTTCTAATCGGACCATCTGAATTCCTGAGTGAAAGACAAGAAAAAACCCTGCCTATCTCTAGAGTAGTCACTCATCAGTAATAAAGCAGATGTTTAAACAAGACACACTTAACCATGTCTGTCAGTCTGTCATTTAGTGAAGAAGTGGAGATGCGGGGGGGTGGGGTGCAGAGGAGGGAGGGAAAGAAAAGAGTCCTTTCAAGCAGAAGCAACTGATGCACAGAAATAGAGGCAGTGGCTTAAAATAGCAACATAGTGGCTTAAGTCACTATTCCAAGCCTGAAACAGCGCTGCACCTTACTGATTCTGAAAGATGTCCAGAGAAAAAAATGTAGTCAGTGTGAGTTAACCTGGGAATGTACTCAACTTATCACATAAGAGAGAGAGAGAGAGAGAGAGAGAGAGAGAGAGAGAGAGAGAGAGAATATATTTTATACTCTCTACTTTCCATATACATTACTTTGGTGGGTACTAAGGCCATTTGGCCTAGGTATGTAAGATTTGTTGTAGATGTCTAGAGAATAACTTTTCAAACATGCTATTTTTGCTTGCTTGTCTGCTTAGCTGTAGTATAATGGAAGTTATGTATTTAGCATTTGGTTCTGGGAAAATCATGGGAATCTCTCTCTCTGAGGTCTGATATCTTCATCTTTAAAATGGTGACAATATTATACATGAGGAGGAGTTAAGAGCTGGAAACTGGGTATGCAAGATATAGTATAGTCATTGCTAGTTTTGTTGCTGCTGCAGCTTCTTAGTAGTTGAGATTGTTATGAATGACTTACTTTGGAATTAGTGTAGGAGCACAGGACTTCAAGGGGAAAACTCTTCATTGAAATTTAATAGCTGCTGGGTGTGGTGGCACAGGCTTGTAATCCCAGCATTTGGGAGGTTGAGACCGGAGGTTCGCTGCCAACCCCAGCTACCTAGTGAGGCACTCTGCAACTTAGTGAGACCCTCTTTCAAAATAAAGAATAAAAAATAGGGCTGGGGGTATAGCTCGAAGGTAGAACACCCCTGAGTTCAATCCTTAGTACCGAGAAAAAAAAAAAAAAAGAAATTTAATAGAGCCAGGCATGGTGGCACGTGCTTGTAATCTCAGTACTTGGGAGGCTGAGACAGGAGGATTGCAGGCTCACAGCCAGCCTTAGCAACTTGTGAGACCCTGTTTCAAAAATAAAGTATAAAATAGGACTGGGGCTATAGCTCAGAAGTAGAATGCCTCTGGGTTCAATCCACAGTACTGCAAAAAAAAAAAAAAAATATGGGGTATATACATAATGGAATTTTACTCAGCAAACAAATATGTCATTTGCAGGAAAATGCATAGACCTGGAGAACATTATGCTAAGTGAGATTAGCCAGTCACAGAAAGTGAAGGGTCATATGTTTTCTCTCATATGTGGAAGCTAAGCAGTAATTGGGAAACAAGAAGGACTTTAGATAAAGGAAGAGAAACCCCAGTGGAGCAATGGAGGTAGTCTTGGGGAGGGTGGTGGCAGGGGAGAATTAATGAAGAAAACACTTCCATTGACATTATACATAGGTGAGAATAGCAATGCCAATCTCAGTACCCTGTAAGGGGAAGGGGTGGGGAGGGGCAAGGGAGTTGGCGAAAGCCCACCAAGTGCTGTGTGGTTATATGTCACCATCACTATCAGCTACAAATGATGTGAGGCTATAATGCACCAGTGAAAGTGTTAAAAAATAAAAATCTGCTATTATTGTTGCCTCACAGGATCCATCAATGGTCTTCAGAGGGTCCCTGGAACCCACTGAAATTGCATACAGAATGGTAACACTCACTGCTTCTGAGCCAAGGATTCATAGTTACTTCTTTCAAAAAGTTTTCTGATCATAAAAAGTTTAAAAAACTTGTTTCATGTGACAGAATGAAATAAAAGAAATAAACCTGACCTCAATAGCTCTTGGAGGTCTGGTGTTTAGTGGAGAAATGTTCTCCCTCAAATACATCTATCTATAGTCATTGAATTACTGTCACCAGCAAGTTAATAGAGGTAAACAAGTTGTAAAATATCAACCAGAAACATCCCCTGCAGTTTCCATCTATTATTTTTTTTTTTTTAGACTTCCTTTCTGTTTGGGTTCTTTTTGATTTCCAAATTTTAAAAATTGAATTATGATCAGTTTTCAGGTACTGGAAGAAGCTGATTAGAGATGAGTCATATAAGAGCAAATGGAATAAAAAGATAGCTGGCTGGCTGAAGAGGCCTCTAGGGAGTTTTGTGGGAAATTATGAAGAAATCTGTCACATTAGGCATAAAAGTAGTTTAAAGGCTGATGAAATAAAGGCTGACTCACAGAAATTCCTGCAAGCAAATTGCATGCCAGTTCATTACTCTTGAAGAAGCAAAAAACGTAATTCCTTCATTATGATTTTGAGGGTAATATCTATTTATAAATTCAGTTACCAAGCATAGAAAACTTGCAATTATTTTGACTTAAAAGACATTAATAGAAGACACACACACATTGTGTGTGTGTTTGTGTGTTGTTGTTTTGTTTTTCAGTACTGGGGATTGAACCCAGGGGCACTCTACCACTCAGCTACATCCTAAGCTATCTTATTTTTTGAGACAGGGTCTCACCAAGTTGCCAGGTTGGCCTTAACCTTGTGATCTTCCTGTCTCAGCCTCCCAAGTCACTGGGATTACAGGCATGTGCCACCACACTCAGCTTCCAATAGAAGACCATATATTAAATCCAAGGTGCCTTACATACATTTTTTTTTTTTTTTTTTTTACAGTACTGGGAGTTGAACTCAGGGGCATTCTACCTCTGAGCTATACCATACCCCCAGCCCTATTTTTTATTCTTTATTTTGAAACCGAGTCTCACTAAGTTGTGGAGTGCCTCACTAGGTAGCTGAGGCTGGCCTCGAACCCGGATCCTCCGGTCTCAGCCTCCCGAATGTTGGGATTACAAGCGTGCGCCACCACGCCCGGCTCATACATTTTTTTTTTAATTAGCTAAAATAGTTCTTAAATGCTGATAAAGAAAATACTACTTCATCCTTATTTTAAGTTGTGGGACTGATAATTGGGTGGGTTGGTCAATGCGGTAGAAATCCTACTATCAATTGTGAGCAAAGAACCAGGCTCAGCTGGCTCACTATAGACTGACAAAGAAGCAACAGTAAAGCCTCAGACTACATAAGTAGTGAAGGAGCATAGTGTATTATACTGAGGATTAATATGAATAATGCTGTTCCTAAATGTTACACTAGTCAGTGGATAAAATAAGACATTCAAAGTGAAGTCACTCATGACTCTGCCTTTTGTCTATGTTTACCACCATTCTCACTGCCTACAGTGGATACTATATTTATTCTTTTAAATTTCTTTCATAGGTTGCAATATAATACTACATAATTTTAAGCCACTCTAACGTTTTGTTAAGGCACATTTTAACAGTTGTCCTGGTGGCTGCAATATATTTGGCAGGTCATTATAACCTTTCATTTTGGTCTGGGGACACACACATACATGCCTATATATTAATATATATTAATACAAAGGTACTGAAGTGTCACATTATTTGCATTAGAGAAAACAGAGAAACTATTATCTTTTATGATTGTTATATTACAAGGGACATGGACTTCATTCCTAAACAAACACTAGTGTAGTTTTTATGGCATGAAACTGCTGATTCAAGATGTTTTGAAGTATTATTAAATGTGATGAAAGTAATATAATGACAGGCTATGTAATAAAGCACATCTAACATTTAATGAGTATTTTCAGTGTCAAGGATATCCAATTCTTTCACTTGCACATTAATTCACTCAATGAACATTTAATGAGCACATATGACACAGCAGGACCTGTGTTCAATGTTGCACAGAGTATAAAAATAAAATGGAGAAGATCCTTGAAAACAGCTTATGGTTTCTCCCAATCATAGGAAAATAGTCTGCACTTAAGTACAAATTTTTTTCTACATAACATTATGAAATGATGTGACCATAGAATCAGAGTTGTTTAATTGCTTCTGATGAAAACTGGGTATGTTTGAAAATGATGTGATATTACCACATTGCTAAAGTCTGATCTACCCATATCTAGCCCGATACTTTTACAGTATTAGAAATGTTACAGTGAGTGATTACTTCTCTCTTTTTTTCATCTTCTTTTATTTGGCTGCATGATATAACTTTTGTGGTCAGGGTTGAAATTATGAATGAAAAGTACATGTGGCATCTTGCCTAAAACATCCCTGATAATTTTTTAAAAAGCCCCCTCCCTTAAACTAAAATCATTGGACACATTTCCTTCTTACAAGGCTTGCTTGATGGTTCCATTTTGATACTGTTAACTATGTCCTTTTTCAAAGTGTTTCCTTGGCTCTGATGGACCTATACTCTATTTTTATTATTATCTTCTGGCCTCTTTTCCTACTGTCCAATGTCTGCAAAGCATTGTTTGATATATTTTGATCTCCTTTTACAATTGTGTCAAGAAGAGAGTAAATCCAGTCCCTGTTACTGATAAGGTGGGCTGTACAATTTTGAGAATCCTTTCAAAATATTAAAATCAATTTGCTTGTCTCTGGCAGAGCATTAGCACAAAGTAACTTTTTTTTTTTTTTTTTTTTTTTGGTACTAGGGATTGAACTCAAGGGCATTCTACCTCCAAGCTACACCCCTAGCCCTAGCCGTATTTTTTTTATTCTTTATTTTGAAACAGGGTCTCACTAAGTTGCATAGAGCCTCACTAAGTAGCTGAGGCCGGCCTCGAACCTGGGACCTCAGGTCTCAGCTTCCCAAGTACTGGGATTACAAGCGTGTGCCACCATGCCCAGCTCACAAGCTAACTTGTTATTTTAGCTACTCTCACTTTCTTTGGTCAATGTCATCATGTTATATCTTTTTTTCCTATCCCTTTACTTTTAAAGGATATGTAGGTAAAGTAGCTTTCTTAAAGATGAAATATAATTGGATCTTATTTTTTATTCACTATAAAGATCTCTGTCTTTTAATTGCTATAGTTAGACCATTAACATTTAAAGTAATTACTTACATAATTGGATAAATATGTCCTGCATTAGAAATTTCATTTAATTAGATTATTATCTTCTATATTTGTTGATGTTTTATATTCATTCCCCTGGTCATTGGTTCCTATTTTTGTCTTCCACTATTTTTCTGCCTTTTTATGGTTTCAGCATTTTATAAGATTTCATTTTTCTCTCCTTTCTTAACATATTAATTCTACATTTTATAGTTACATCATGGTTACCTTAGGGTTTAAAATATATATATTTACAGCTAATCCAAATCCATTTGCAAGTATCATTTGATATGCATATTATAAGAATAAAATATTCTTAATTTCTTCCTTCTCTCTTTTACATCATTGCTGTTACTCATTTCACTTTTATGTGAACTACAACTACCCAACACGTTGTGCTGCTATTGCTTTAAACAAACTATAACCTGCAAGGTCAAGTAAGAATAAGAAAAACGAAAGTTTTTATTTTATCTTTGCTCATACCTTCTCTAATGTTGTTACTTTATGTAGACCTGAGTTCCTGATGTATATCACTTTCTTTTTCTCTGAAAAACTTCCTTTAACATTTCATTCAAGGCAGCTTTACTGAGTTAAAATTCCCTTAATTTTTGTTGTCTGAGAAGTTTTTCTTTCCTCATCACTTTTGAAAGTTAATTTTACAAGATTAAGAATTGCAGGTTGTTGATTTTTTTCTACTCTTCTCTTCTTGCTTGCATGGTTTCTGATAGGTGAAATGTAATGTTTATTTTGCCCTTCTATAGGTAAGGTGGCACTTTGCTATTGTACAATGTTTATGATCTCTAGCATTTCTTTATTTTTATTTTTTAGAAATGTCATCTCTGTTCTTACATTACTCATTTATTCATGCATATTGTCTATTTTTCCCAATGGAACCCTTAACCTATTAACTAGGGCTATTTTATTGAATTACTTATATTTTTGACACTGGGGATTGAACTCATCATGGCCACGTGCGTGCTGGGCAAGCGATCTACCACTGAGCCACATCCCCAGCCACTAGCGTTGTTTTAAATTTCTAGTCTCATAAATCCAACATTCCTGCCATATTTGAATCTGGCTCTGGTGCTTGTTCTGTCTCTTAAAATTGTGTTTTTGGCCTTTTAATATACCTTATGATTTTTCATTGAAAATCAGACATATTGTACTAGGTTAAAAAAAAAATTTTGGAGTACAGGCCTTTTTTATTTTTTATGGGTGCATTGTAATCATACATCTTGATGCAGTTCAGGATGATAGAGGCATACATGCACACAGCACTCATTGAGCCCTCCCCCAGGTCCCACCCCATTCCCTTTCCCTCCCTACTTCCCTATGCTCTATAGTGATTGACTTTGGTAAGTTTGTGTATGTGCATGCTCATCGAGGTGTTTCCCTCTTTAAGTATTTCTCTCCACTCCTTTCTCTCTCAGTTAGGACTCCTCCTTCATTGTACTGTAAGGAAGGGCAGAAGGGAAGTATTCCATAGTCCTGTGAGTGCGTCTCAGTCTTTTGGTGAGCCTGTGTCCCTGGCTTATGAATTTCACAAGTGTTTGCAAAGCCCTTTCTATTTTAGGCAGGACAAGATGGATAGAGATGACTGGAATTGTCTGTTTCTCTTCCACCAACTTGGGTATGATTTGATAAATCTCCAGCAGGTTAGTCTCAAGTACAATAAGTTTGTCTTGAGGGCAAGTCTTGTTAATAGAGTGTTCTGTTGCACTTTAAAATGTTTTTCTTTCCCCTCCCTGTGCCAAAAGCAGGGGAGGATTTTTATCTAATATTCTCTGTGAGAACTAAGTGCAGTTCTTGGAGATGAAATTTACAAAAATGTGGGGACCTTCTAGTTTTTAACTTCAGTCCTGTGCATGCTGGGCATCCAGCAAATCATTACCTGGAGTCTGGGTTTTCCCATCTTAGTGCTGGTTCCCATGGAAGAACTTGGGCTTCTCAAGGGAGTACAATTCTCTGTTTTTGCCTAGGTGTCTCTTCAATTTTGGGAGCAGTGGCATGCTCTGTCATTTCTCATCTCAAATGTCTCCAAAAGAGTTGTTGATTTATCAGCTTGCTCAGCTTTCTATTTGTTGCTAAGGTGGTTTGATGACTTGCAAAGTCCTTACCTGTTGGACTGGAAACTGAGTCTCCAAAAGTACTTACTATTTATTCACATTTAATGCTCTTGATGCCACTGTTTTCTGTTTTACTAGACTCTTAACATCTTAGAAAACATGACAAAGAGTTTCTAGTCTTTTGAAAAATTTTGCAGAAAGAACAGCATGATAAAAGGAAGGCATTTCGTATTTTCTGAATATCTAGATGCATCAGGTATTTTGATACTTTAGGTATTTTGATACATATTATCATGTATTTACTCCTCATGTGGACTCCTCATTTTTACATGAGCAGAACATCATTGAGGGAAGTTAAGAGTCTTGCCAAGGTTTTGGTAGGAGTAGGATGACAGAGCTGGGTTTGAACTTGGTCTTTCTGACATGTTATTTCTAGTTAATAATTACATTTCTCATTTGAATATTCTTTCTTCTCAGTTTGCTGAAATAGTTAGGATTGTCTTCAACTTTCCAGAGAGAAAAGGGTTGTCCAAAGAAGCATAAGAGTACCAGAGAGAGAGAGAGAGAGAGAGAGAGAGAGAGAGAGAGAGAGAGAGAGAAGAATATTTGTTACAAAATTTCTACATCTTGTCATGAATAATAGAATGAGGTATTACAATGGCTAATAAGAATAAGTGGTAAAAGTTATTTCTCTAAATTTTGCTACTGAAAGGCCACCTCTTGGCATCACTCCCTCCATCTTGAGATTTTTAAGATTTTTGACCTACTTGGGTACAAAGACCAGCCTTGCCAAGAACAACCTGTTCAATACTTTCCATAGAAACCACCCTACCTGAAAAACAAAAAGCTCAACTGCCATAACTGCTTGAGTACAGATGCTTTCTTCTCCCTTGCGACTTAATGCTATCACCCAATCAGTTTAAAGGTCATCCTACCCTATCCAATCAAGCAACACCAAGGCATGGAAATCCCTGCTTGCTTTTCCCTTTAAAAACTCTGTAAGCCACTATTGGGAGTTGGACAGTCCTCTCACTTAGGGGGCATTTCCGGCCTGTGCTCGAGCTTGTTAATTAAAAGACCCTTCTGTTTTTGCATCTGTGCCAAGTCTCTGGAGTTCTTAGGGGGTCACCTGGACTAGCATAACACTACAAATGCCTGAGCACCTTGAGAGATAACTATTGCAATTCTTTTTCAACTTGTTTACATTTGTCATTTATTAGCCTTTTAATATCTGCAGAATTTTTAGTAATATATGTTTTGATTATTGATATTAGTAATTGATGTCTCTTTTGTTTCTTACCACTATGGCTAAAGGTAAAGGTTCATTATTATTTTTTTAAATTTCTCAGTATATCAAATTTTTGTTCCAGTTTTCCTTCTTGATTTTTTCTTATTGGTGCATTGTTATCATACATCATGATGAAGCTGAGAGTGATAGAAGCAAACGTGTACACAGTACTGTTTTTATTCTACACTAATCTAGCCACTCTGCCTCTGTTTATTATCTCCAATCACTAAAGGATAAATTACAGTGTTTTTACTTTTATTGGTACTTCTCTTTGTTCTGCGAATTTACTATAGATTCTTAGAAATCATAGACTGAAGTAATTTTACTCTGAGAAAGTTAAGAAAAATTCAGAAGCAAAGTGGACAAGAGACTGATCTTCAGCCTTTCAGAAATCAAACATTAGTTTTCAATTAAAATAAAATAACAAAATATATTAATTGAAGTAGGAACATAAAATATATTAATTGAAATAGGAACATATATCTGGTATTATCAGGCACATATATAAATGTAGGTTGCTATATTGGCAACCAGATCTTATTTGAAGTTGTTCAGAATTTTCAATATATGTCATTTTGAAACTAATGGAGTGCAAAATTAGAGCTTAAACCCAAGCCACTCTAAGTAAATCTGCAAAATGGTAGTAGTTGAAAAAAACTGCTGCCAATAGTTTTATTTTGTTATTAATAATTATTCCCTAGAAGTCTATAAGGACTGAATTCTATTGTCCTATGGCAAAAGATTCAGGTAGATATTATAACCTTGCCATCACAGCATATATTACAATTTATTGAAGCTTCCATGACCTATGAAGAGCCTTGTTTAGGAGACTTTATTTAAGAAAGATATTTTTGATATTTGAGATCAGATGGTCAAGAGCTAAGAGACTTGATGTAGGAGCTCCTTTCAATTTCTAGAATATCTCTTTGTTCTGAACTAAGAAGAAGTGTGTCTTTCCAGCATACCTGATTCTATATTTGCTGATACATGGGCCAGTCCAAGTTTCTCTCCTTCCATAATCTTAAAAGTATATTTAGCTACAGAAAAAAACAAAAAGCATGAGCTCTGACATTAAATGAAGCTGGATTTATACATCAACTTTCTGCTTCTGTTTTGTCATTTCAAAATAGTGGGTGTAACTATCTCATAAAAACTATATGAAAATTAAATGAGATGCTATAAACAAGTATTAATATGGGTTTTGGCATAAAACAGATATTTGATAAATGTTTGCTGTTTAAGCAAGTATATGACAACTTTATATAAAAATTATCTTGTCTCAGCAGAGAAAAGATATAAACAAAGTGAAGAGTTAAATAGCAATGTATTAAAAAAAACTACAGCTTGAATAAGGCAATAATAGACATATCAACTAACAAACTTAAAAGTATTTGAAATAAGAATTGCTAAAATCTTAGAATAAAAAAGTTTACTATTTAAATATGAGTAAGTTTACTATTTCAATCAGGGGTCTAAGAATTTTTTGAGAAAGAACTAGTGAAAAGAGGCAGAGATTCTGCCTGTATCCTGGGTCTTAGCTTATTTATTTTTACATATTATTGCTCCACAAGCCTTTGAATGAACTCTTAGAAGTCATAAGGAAAACACAAATCATAGATACTAGTTATTATATATGTTTGCTATTTGTGGAAAATTTGTATAAATTATCTTGATAGTTCCGTGGCCAATTCTAAGCCTGGACTTCCTATCCATAGAACAACGTTACAAACTATCCCGGTGCACATATTTAGATGTGACTTACAAGAATCTTCAGACTGTGGAAGCCATGAGAATGCGCCATTCAGGTCTCCCTTCAAGAGATAAAGTGCCACAAGGAAGACTCCACCAAGCATTCCGCCCCACAGTTACTCTCTCCACAGGCATCTCCTGGAAAGTGAATAGAGTTGGGCCAATTCTGCCCACGTGGGAGTCTTGTAAGAGATAGACTTTGCTGTGAGGATCCTACTGGCAAAACTGAGACTCTCAGAATTACACTACAGTCTGAGGTTTTTATGACCTGATCCTGCCTCCCCTTCTCTGTGTGAAGCTGTCAGGCCTACATGATGGAGTGAAGCTTTTCTACCTATGATTGCTCCCCTCCCCTTCATCTTTCACAGGTGTGTACCCCATGAGTATCTTGCCCTTCTAATTCTGTCTTGCCATCTGCTTCCCAGAGGACTGAATTAATGCAGAGAGAATACTAAACACACATGTTTCCATAGAATTTTCATTACATAATAATGTATTATTAAAAATGTCCACATATGTGACAATATTTTACAGAGTCTCTATAAGTAGTGGATTAAAGGTTGTTTTTTATTTTTTATTTATTTTTTTCAGGTCATGCACTTAAAGCCCTCTGTAGTGAAATGAACTTTTTTTTCATAATCCCCTAAAGTGATTCCAGTTGCCCATGAGAACTGTCACAGCTTGCCCCTTTCTGGCCCTTCTCCACTCATTTCATTAGCATATGCTTATTGATTATCTATTAGGTGATCAAGACATTGAGAATACAGTGGGAACCTAAGCAGGTCTGTTTCCTGTCTTCATGTGAGGAGATAGATATCAAATAATTAGAACCATACAAAGAAACTATGAGAGACTTGTAACCAAAAAGGGGAAAGAGGAAGCATGGACACATAAGAATGAGAATTAGAGAAGATGGAAAAAGCAAATGGGAAAATTTGGTGTCATGAGAGTAAAGAAAAAAATTCTAAGCATTCCAAACTCAGTTGTGTTGAAGACTGCTGAGAAGTCAAGCAAGGTGAGGACTGAAGTGAATCTCTTGACCTGGCAAGGTTGTGGTCATTGGTGATCTCACCAAATGTGGTTTGGACAGAGAAGATAGGGACCTATTTGATGTGAATTGGTTAATACAGGTGAGGAAGGAGAGATAAAGTATGTAGACAAAACCCTCTGAGATTGGGATGTGAATGAGTTAAGAAAGAATGGTTTATTGGGAGAGTCCAAAGAGGACTTTGCAAGACATCAGATACAAGCAGCATGCTGGTGGACTGTGACAAGGGATAACTAAGAGACCCAAAGTGATGGCAAAGAGAAAGGATACCTGCTTTTTCCATAGAATCTCTCCTCTTGCTCTCCACTTGAAGTCAAACTTTGTATGTCTGTATCTCTGTTGAGAACCTGACAATCTCAGTAACTATTGACACAAAGACTCTTCTTCTCATCTGACCCTGTGTGAAGCCAAATAGATTTCTCATTTCAGTGAAGAGGAGAATGATAGTTGCCATACTCTTATACAATGATCAAATAATTTGAGGGAATTAGCATCTAAAAGTTCATACTACTCAATTGAACTTTAAAAGAAATTCCACAGATACAGAAAATGTTAAAAGAGATCCCCTGAGAAGCTTAGAATTTAAAAGACATAGGAGCTTACTCCACCTGTTTTAGGATTTCAAATGGTTGGTGCCAGTCCATTTTCTGCTACTATAAAAATACTAGAGGCTGGGTACTTTATGAAGAAAAGAGGTTTATTTAGGTCAGAGTTTTGGTGGCTGAAAGTCCAAGGTCAGGTAGTCCCATCTTTTTGGACTTTGGTGTGGCTTCATGGCAGATGGTGACACACTGGTAGGGAGAAGATGTAGAGGAGATCACATAGTGGGGCAGGAACTGGAGATTCAGAGGTCTGACTTACTCTTTTTATAATAACCCACCCTCATGAGAACTAACTGGGATCCTGGAGAACTGCATCAGTCCTTTTTAAGGGTGGACCCCCAATGATTCAACCGTCTCCCACAAGGCTCTGCCTATTAAAGCTTCCTCCTCCTCCCAACACAGCTACCCTGGGCACCGAGCTTCCAGCACATGAACCTTTGGGAAATGTACTAAAACCACAACCAAACCACAACATGGTGGTAGCCATTTTGGATAATGATGTGGATTTGACTTTAGAAGTCATACTTGTGCTTCTGAACTCATTACTGATGCTTGAAAACTTGAGTGATCTCTGAAGAGTTTTATATTTGCAGTGTGGTGATTACCAAGAAGGAGAAATGTATTTGTTTTGCCCCCTATACTTGTTAGACATTTCTCCACTCAATGAGAATTTTGAAGGTGATTTAAGAAAAATACGTATTCAAGAATAGGAATTATTGTTCTTGAACCCAATGGTTCATTGGTATTTTTTTCAGGCAAATCTTCTCAATCTGTTTTAGGTTGTTGCTCTTTATTAAAACATGAATATAGATATCATTAATTATAATTTATCAACAGAAAACTAATCAATGCTAAGCATACTTGGAATTCAAATATTCCATGATGCTGTGTTAAATTCCTCCTATAATAAACTACAGATAGTTGGTCTTATTTTTCTGTGTGTGTTTTATGACTTAGGAGATTTTGTACTGATATCAGTATAGGATAATATAATTCAAAACCAGGAAAGGATGTTAGGAAGTTTTTACTTTATGGCTGTCGGTCTAAGTGTACTTAAAATGCTGAAATGCTGTGTAAAAGTTTTTTTTTTTTGCAGTACTGGGGTTCAACCCAGGGGCATTCTACCTCTGAGCTACACCCCAGCCCTATTTTTTTATTCTTTATTTTGAAACAGAGTCTCACTAAGTTGCAGAGGGCCTCACTAAGTAGCTGAGGCTGACCACAAACCTGAATCCTCTGGTCTCAGCCTACCTAGTACTGGGATTATTACAAGCATGTATTTCTCATCTCTTTCAGGAAGATCTCTCTCTCTCTCTCTCTCTCTCTCTCTCTCTCTCTCTCTCTCTCTCTCCCTTTCTTTCTTTTGTGTGTGTAGTGGTATCAGGGATTGAACCCAGGAACATTCTACCTCTGAACTATACCCCCAGCTCTATGTATATATGTATGTATATATGTATTTATTTATTATTTTTGTTTTGAAACAAGGACTTTCTGGTTTGTCGACGTCTTGCTATGTGGCTGAGGCTATCCTCAAACCTGCAATCCTCCTGTCTCAGTTTCCCAGATACTGAGATTATAGATATGCACCACCATGTCCAGCTTTGTGTGAGATTCTTAAAGTGACTGATATAAATAAGAGCATCTATAATTATACTTTACAGAATAATAAACCAATGCCTTGATAACCAAGAACTTTCCTCAAATCACATACAACTATAGTGGGCATGATTTTTATTATTATGACTTTTATTTGTACTCTGAAGTCCATAAAGTCAAACCAGGCATATTAAGGCTTTCTTTACTTCTCAAGTCATTTATCAGGCTGTTTGTCTGCTGCATGGCTGGATTGAACTATTTAAACACTTTGGGAAAGTATAAAATCAACAAGTGAGAGGAGGTAGACATCTTTGCCTTTACTAGAAAAAATAGACAAGGGGTATTAAAATGCCATTTATCAAATTGGGTACTTGGAGGAGATAGTTATATTTTACATTGCATTGATCCCATGCTATCATAATCAGTTCAAACCTGAAAAAAAAAATGGAATGAATGCACTACTTTTCTGGTTTCCTATTTTGGAAGTGAAGTGAATGGACATCTTCATGGAGCCTGGCTGCCATTCCCACTGACTTAATAAGTTTCTTTTTTTTTTGTTCATGAAAGTACATCATGTGCATTAGGGTGTCCCCCCTCCCCCCCATCACCTTCTGCTAAGTCAAATTCTTTGCTCACCTAAGCTTTCTCCTTTTTCCTCTGGAGTTCCTCTTATTTATTTATTTATTTATTTTTATTAATTATTATTTTTTATTTTTTAGCATGGATTTTTATACATTTCTTGGGTACAAAGGGTTAATCACACATCTTTGTTGGGTACAAGCTAGTATAGGTAAAGACATCCACGCACACATTTCTCATTAACCCTTCCCCAATTCTCACCCCCCTCCCTCCTTCTCCCTCCTTCTCAAGGTCAGTTTAGTGATTGACTTTGATGTGATCTTGTAAGTACATCATGCTCATTAGGGAGACCCCCTCTCCCCCCATCACCTTTCGTTAAATCAACTTCTTTGTTCACCTAAGAACTCTCCTTCATCTGGAGTCCCTCTTATATCCCATTTTCTCCCTAGCTTCCACATATTAGGGAGAGCATTCGATTTTTAACTTTTTGTGACTGACTAATCTCACTTAACATAATGTTTTCCAGTTCCTTCCATTTCCTTGCAAATAACATGATTTTGTTCTTCTTTAAGGCCAAGTAAAATTCCACTGTGTACATATCCCATAGTTTTGTAATCCATTCATCTGTTGATGGACATCTTGGCTGGTTCCATAGTTTGGCAATTGTAAACTGTGTAGCTATAAACATAGATACACATGCATTGGTCTGATAGTTTGGTTTCCTTTCTTTTGGGTAGATACCCAGTAGAGGTATTGCTGGATCATATGGTAGGATCATTTCCATTCGTCTGAGGATTCTCCATACTGTTTTCCAAAGTGGTTGCACTAATTTGCAATCCCACCAACAATGTATTAGGGTTCCCACTTCTCCACACCCTCGCCAGCATTTGTTGTTGTTTGTGTTCTTGATAGTTGCCATTCTGATTGGAGTTAGGTGTATTAAGTTTCTTAATACACTCCGTTGTGTCTCAATATTAACGAAACATATGGTACATTCAACTTTTAAGTGTGGATTCATTTTATTTTTTTGTGAAACTGGGGATTGAACCCAGGGATACTTTACCTCCAAGCTACACTCCCAGTCCTATTTTTTATTCTTTATTTTGAAACAGGGTCTCACTAAGTTGCAGAGGACCTCAATAAGTAGCTGAGGCTGGCCATGAACCGGGATCCTCCTGTCTCAGCCTCCCAAGTACTGGGATTACAAGCATGTGCCACTATGCCTGGCTCATTTTATTTTTTTATTGTTTATTTTCCATCTGTGATTTTTATATTTTCTTTAAGAAATCATATGTGTCTGTGTGAACATATATATGTGTACATGTGTGTGCATGCCATATGTATGGCAATTGTGCCACTGCATGGATATATAAATGTATATATATATACCCATATATATATCCAGGAGATGTCTATATCTTCGTAGACACTGTTAATAATGTCTATGAAAACAAAACTAAAAACAACACCAAACATTCCAATTTTAAAGCAATATTAAATGTTTAAGACTTTTTGGAAAGTGCTAAGGATATAGGGAAAAGTATAACAAAAGGTTTAAGATCAGTATCAATTAGGCAGGATATCACAAAATAATTACATAAGAGGCCTAAAAATTAAACATAAATATTCTTTTAAAGATATTGAACCAATGTGATGTCTTAAAGGCAGAAATCTAACCAACTAGGTATTTTTAAAAACTAGTCATGAAAAGCATCTTAAAGTAGA
>PVLC010026886.1:0-22328 GCA_004027655.1 Graphiurus murinus
CTCTCTCTCTCTCTCTCTCTCTCTCACACACACACACACACACACACAGAGATAAAAGCTTATAGATCCTCCTACCTTACAGGCTGGACGAATTCACAGCTTACCTGAGACACGAAGCTTCTCATCCACATCTTCTGCCCATCTGCCCTCACAAAAAGGCATTGCATATCCGGAGTGTGGGCTCTGTAAAAACTAGATATACTGAGAAAGTCCAGTGACCTGTCAGAATAGAATTCCCTCTTATGCAGTTAAATCAGAATGTGATGGGGTGCGGCGTGTTCCCCCCCAAAAATTCAGGTTCTTGATATTGTGAAGAAAAGAATTTCAACACATACCAGTAAAAACATCTGGCAGGTTTTATTTTTAGGAAAACTGGAAGGAAGGGAAAATAAAACGGGAAGGGGAGAAAAAGGGTCACCCGACCACCAAGTCCAAGGGCATGTTCCCCAGCAAGAGAGAACACGTGGATGTGCGGAGGGATATGAGAGGGCGGGGTCCTCTTTTCCAGCCCCTCTCTCTCAGGTTTCAGGTGATTGATAGGTGGGCTTCTCCGGTGGGGGCAGGTCAGGTGTGGGCTTCCGGTGAGCTTCAGGTGGGCTGGGCTCTTCCGGAGTTCGGCGGTGCATCTCATTTGGGCCGAAACAAAGAAAAAGCTTCCAAGGGGTGGAGTTGGCCTAACCTCCCCTCCTTCTCTATCTAGCCTACCTCAACAAGAAGACAGGCTAAGGGGAAGTGCTTCAAAGGGCCAATAAAGCAAAATGTTCTCAAGTCTCAAGAAAAACCCTCGATCAGTGACTCAGTGACCCAGCCCCCCGACTGTGTTACTTGGTCTTGGGGTCCCCCCTTGACTTCTACACGTAGAAAGTCTGTTGTTTACGACCACCCAGCACCATCCGCCTACCTTCTGGAAACTGCTACAATCTGCCTTTAAGGAACAATCCCTTCCAATGAGTGCAGGCTTAGTGTGGTCAGTGTGTGACCCAAGTTGAACAGAAACTTCTGGAAGAATTCCAGCATTCAGCACAATGGCATCAAAACTAGAAAAGAAGCCCGGCATTGATCCCCACAACTGCAGGCTGAAGAGGCTTTCCAAAGCTCCTATAGTCTGGCCCCTCTGGGTGAGTGGCGCAGTTCTTATTGTAGTCTTGCTAAGTTGTTGAGGCTGGCTTTGAACCTGTGATCCTCCTGTCTTTGCCTCCCACATATTAGGGTTACAGGCGTGTGCCCCTGTGCCCAGCCACATTCTTTGGCGTTTCCTGGACTTACGTGATCTACCCTGTGACAAGCTAATTAGTTCCTTCCTGTGTGGTCGAGTCAGCAGAGTCATCTGTTACTTCTAACCAGTGAACCCCACGTGCACCAACCACAGACACCAACAAATCAAGCAAGGTTGGGTTAAGGTGCCTTCCGGATACTTCCCAAACAGCCTGCAGCCCAGACTTACTTAATCCTGAGCCTCACGATCAGATGATCAAGGTAAGAGGAGTTGTCATGGCACACAGTTAAGAAGCCAGGCCTCCAACACAGTCGGCCCATCGCCAAAGTCCTGACACTTACCTGGTTGGTTTGCTGGGACACACGGGCAGGCAACTGGTGTGAAATGCTACTGCAAAGACCCCTTCGAGCAATTCATCAGTGAGTATTTATTGCAAGGCACTATGGAAGGATACATGGAAGATAAGAACAGAAGTTCCTGCCCTCAGGGAGCTCACAATCTCTTGGGAGGACAAGGCATACATACAAGGAGTAGGACTTGACAGTTCAGGAGATAAGTTAAAATGCAAGGTAACAGTACAAGACTTTTTCAAACGGAGTACCTGATTAATTGCTACCGAAGGGGACAATTGAGATGTGGGGAGGACAGAGACTGGGGAGGGTGTTTCCGGAAGGAGCAGCCATTGCACCAAAAGGCACACAGGCAAGACTGAAAGCAAGGGTGTTCAGGGTGGGGGTGGGGAGGTCAATGTGGTTGGAGATGGGGGGTAAGTTTTTGTAGATTAGGAGAAAGCCCCAGGCATTCAAGTGCAGATTTTATTCTTTTGGTAATGGGGCAGGTGGGGTGACCACAGATATCCCTTAGGTTAAATATACAGAAGACTTATAGCTCATCAAGAGAAAATATTCACAACTGATCTTTAGAACATTCCTTTGCAAATCTGGACCCTCCAAAGAGGACGGAAATGGTGTCTTCAGGGTTTTGAGTTCCAAAGGGAGAGCCCTGTGTGTCATCTAGCTTTGGGGCCACGGCCAGAGACTTCTAAGTCCCTCTGTAATTCCAAATTAAGACTAGCACAAGAGTAAGCTAACCAATTCCTTGACAAGTAAGCAGGAAAAATGCTCCCAAAAGACAAGTCTCTTTACAAATGACAGAATATTTATTAACAATACCATTAAAAAAGATTACATATGCTAGATTGCTGATAAATATCATGTACACTAGGCTTGGGAACTAGCTAGGGTATAATTTTTTTAATCATTTTTTAAATTTTGCTGATTTTTTTGCATGTGATTTGAAATCTTATTTTAACAGAGAAGTAATCATATCAAACTAAGAAAGAAACACAGCTTTGAAATACTGACAATATTTTTTTCCAGTTGCCGCCCTCATTTTTTCACGTGTGGAATCCTAATTATGACTTGATTGGATAAATGTAACCAGAAGGTTGGAAAGTGAACTCCTTTGTAAGCAAACCAATGACTGGCAGGCAGATTTGAGCTCTCTGAGAAAGAAGAAAAGGAGGCAGCGAGTTTACATGTGAAAATTTTTATAGAAAATTTCATTGCCTTTTATATGACTGTTTCACTAGCGTCCGCTTACAAAACGTCCCCGTCATAACAAATAGTTCTTTTAATGAGAACACAGTTTGATTAATATTGTCGTCTTCCAATGTGTGAGTTTAAGTCTGAAAAGGCAAAGTTTAAAAAGCAACTAGGCTAGCTATTGCAAAACAGGAGAATCATCAAGGTACCGTACAAGTCTACTAAACATCTTTTATAGAGTCATATGAAAACTTCTTGACAGCGGCTGGCTGCCAAAATAAGAGAAATTTCCCCAACTCCAGAGTTGATTGTGAGTCAAAAGTAGGGCTCTATCATTACAGGGATACACATATTATTTATAAGAAATTTTGTCAAGAAATTATGAATCCATTGACAGAGAATGATTTTTTTCCCAAAATGTACATTCAAAACAGACACACTGAAAGATAGTAAAATGATCTCTTATCCTTTGAAAGATGTGGCTGACAATAGTAACTTTGGGTCTATGTTATTAAGAGATATGTAACTTGGAATTTAATGTTTAAGGTAATGCTTCTACAAAGACAATGCTAATTCGGTTGAATGGAAAGAAAGTCTTACCATACAAAGATAAATTCAGGGATGAAAGTATTGCACAAGGCGCCTCTTGGGCAGTGAGCTTCGTTTCTGAGATTTGCAGCCATACCTGAAACCGTCTCAAGTGTTGAGCGACCAAAATTCACACTAGGACAGGGAAACATACTGTCCAGTCAAAAAGGGCTGATTCGATGCAGTAACCATTTAAAGAATAATTTATATACAGCAGCCTTGAGTTATAGACCAAGTTCCCAGCTGTTGCGTCACTAGATCCTTGTAAAATTGTACAAGTAATTTGCAATGTATTGACCAAGACGAATTTCAAACTCTGTCCTTAAAGAAAAACAGTTTCAAATCATAACTGTATGGTTGTGTCATTCAGAGCATTTTACAGCAGAGAAGAAAAAGGAATATCTACATTATATGTTAACTTTAAAAAATTCTATAAAACACTAAATATATAATAAAAATATGCATATAAGGACATATGTAAACTGCTTTGGTAACATCGTATTACGGATGTCTTCAGTGCATTACAAAGTTTCTCAAGAAACTTCAAACAAAGCTAGATTTGCTTTGAGGAAGTACGGTTGAATGCCATTTCTAAGGAAGCAAAGAAACATTTTTTTTTTTCCAGTAATAAGACGTACTTGAACAACGATATTACTTAGTACTGGGTGTCTTCAAAACAACTAGCTAAATGTCGCTGATATTCTAAACAGCAAGTCCTTCCGCTCACTTTTGTCATAAGCTCGACCTCGCTGTGAGAGAGATCATGATGGTACTGATGGCCGACAGGGTGCAGGCGTTGGAGGTGGAAGCCCCCGCTCCTCTGGCGTACGAACCTGAAAACAGATACCAAGTCACTCAAACCGGGCTCCTCAAACTACAAAGCCAAGAGGTCTTTTCAAAACAACCGAACTGGCTGGGTTCTGCAGCAAATGATTCTCATATGCATTCTATCTCTCTCTCTATCTCTTTCTCTCTCTCTCTGGTGGTACTGGGGATTGAACCCAGGCACATTCTACCTCTGAGCCCTCTTTTATTTTTTATTTGGCAACAGGGTCTCACTGAGTTGCTGAGGGTCTTGCTAAGTTGCTGAGGCTGGCTGCAAACCTGTGACCATCCTGTTTCAGCCTCCCAAATATTGGGATTACAAATGTGCGCCACCACGCAGGGTATGATTACCTCTTTCATGGTTCCTTAATATCACTCCTGTGATTCTGAACCTGGAATGGGTTGCAGGACTTCCCTGTAGCTCTGCTTAAGCTTTTCTAAAAGGAGGGTGTCTAGCCAGGTGTGACATCTCAGTACTTAGGAGACTGAAACAGGAGGGTTGAAGGTTCAAGGCCAGTTTCATAACTTAGTGAGGCCCTCTGCAACTTAGTGAGACCCTGTTCCCAAATAAGAAATAGAATAGGGCTGGGGGTGTAACTCAGAGACGGAATGCCCTTGGGTTCAATACCTAGTACCAAAAATAAAAACAAACGAACAAAAAATCTTACAAAGACCTCCTGTGGAATAGGCATTATTTAACCAATGAGGAGATCGGGGTCCAACGAGGTAAGGTAACTCACCTAAGGTCACATAGCTAGTGAATGTGACATTGGGAATCAAAGTCATGTTTGTCTAAATATACCCCTGTTCTTTGAACAAAATAATCTCAATTTTTTTGCGGGGGAGAGAACTGGGGATTGAACCTAGGGGTTTTCTACCTCCAAATTACACCCCCAGGCATATTTAATGTTTTTTTTTTTACTTTGAAACAGAGTCTCCCTAGGTTTCTGAGAGCCTCGCTACATTGCTGAGGTTGTCCTTGAACCTGGGATCCTTCTGTCTCAGCCTCCTGAGTACTGGGATTACAGGTGTGTGCTGCCATGCCCAGCTCAATTTTTGTTTTAAAACTTTTTCTGCTAGGTCTTACATTTTTCATAAGAGTTTTCCAATAGTCATGCAGGGCTTCTTCAGGGTTGTAAGATCTCTTTGACCTACATAATAAAAAAATCTCTTGAGGGAAGAAATCATCTACTAACAATACCTATTTTAGTGAATTTACATAGGCTTTCATAGTGAATAAAACCCAAGCATTATTCGCCTAAAAAGGAAAATACTAACAATGATAAGAGGATAAGAGCGTATGCAGTGAGGCTTTAGCAAACTGAGATAAAGACAGTCCAATTTTGTGGTTTTTTGGTCTTCTGTGGCCCAGAGGTTACTGCTACCTTTCCCCAGATATCTGCCTTCCTTTTTTTTTGTGGTACTAGGAATTGAACCCGGGGCATTCTACCTTGGAGCCACACCCCAGTCCTATTTTATTTTTATTTTGAAATAGGGTCTTGCTAGGCTGATGAGAGAGTATCACAACTTGCTGAACCTGTTGTTGAACCAGCGATCCTCCTGTCTCAGCCTCCGAAGTACTAGGATTACAGGTGTGCACCACCATGCCCAACACCTATTTTATTTTGAAACAGAGTCTCACTAAGTTGCTGAGGCTTTCCTTAAACCTGTGATCCCCCTGTCTTAACCTCCCAAGTACTGGGATTACAAGCATACACCTGCATGGCCAGAAATCTTTTTTTTTTTTTTTTATTGTAGTAAAACACACACAAAAAATAAAAGTGACCTTTTAAACTAGTTTAAAGTATACAATTCAATGGCACTGAGTACATTCTTATTTTTTACTTTATTTATTTATTTATTTATTTGTGTGGTTCTAGGACATCCTATCTCCAAGCTACACTCCCAGCCCTATTTTTTAATTTTTAGTTTTGAAGCAGCGTCTCACTAGGTTGCTGAGGCTGGCCTTGAACCTGTGATCCTCCGGTCTCAGCCTCCCAAGTACCAGAATGACAGGCATGCACCACCACGCCCTGCAGTACTGAGTACTTTCAATGTTGTACCACCAGCAACACTATCTATTACTGGAACTTTATTTGTCACCCCAAGTGGACACCCAGTATCCATTAAGATACTCTACCCCACTGATTAGCTATTGCTGCCACTAATCTGATTTCTCTGCCTAAGGATTTTTCTATCCTCTGTGGATTTACCTATTCTGTTCGATTTTTTTTTATTCCAGTAAATGAAATCACACACAACAAACAATAATATATCACTGAGACACTTGTGATACTTTCAGATACTTACATAGTATTTGAAAAACATAACTGGCCGGGCCCTGGGGGTGTATGCCTGTAATCCCAGTACTTGAGAGGCTAAGACAGGAGGACTGCAGGTTTGAGGCCAGCCTCAACAACTTAGTAAAGGCAGCAACTTTGTTAGACCCAGTTTCAGAATAAAAAATAAAATATGGCTGGGGGTATAGCTTAGAGTAGAATGCCCCTGGGTTCAACCCTCAATACCACAAAATTAAGTAAACAAATAAAAATAGGGCTGGGGGTGTAGCTTGGAGGTAGAATGCCTATGGGTTCAGCCTTCAGTACCAAACAAAAACAAAAATGAAAACAAAACATTTTGTTTGTGTACGTATTGATGCAATCTATTACATATACCTGTTCAAGTAAAGAGCCTTTTTATGAAACTTTTTCTTCTTCCTGCCTGAATTTGCTTTTAGTTTTGGAGGCTGGAATTTGGGGTTATGTAGTTGCAAGCCACAAAGGTGCACATGGGAAAACCTGCAGGAATGATTTGGGGCTCCATCCATCCATCCATCCATCCATCCATCCATCCATCCATTGTTCCCTCCCTGCCTGCCTTCCTATAGTACTACAGGGGATTGAACCCAGGGGCATTCTACCTCCAAGCCCTATTTTTTATTTTTATTCTGAAACAGGATCTCTCTAGATTGCTGACAGTCTCGCTACATTGCTGAGGCTGTCCTCAAACCTGCAATCCTCTGGTCTTAGCCTCCCAAGTACTGGGATTACAGGCATGCTCCCCCACGCCTGCCTCAATCTGATTTTTTGATCGGTGACTGATTAAAACTCAGCAAACTACTTTCTGCAGGAAACTGCCAGTGGTCAAGCCGACAGCAGTTACCAGAGGCAGGAGGTGCCGTGGTCCCCTCGCAATCTTTCTGTGTGGACCGAGTGTCATTGGAGCCTGACCTCGTGCAGAAGACTGGTAAGACGGGCAGGGGGAGGGGAACAAGACTTTCTTACTTGAAATCTTTGGGATTCGGATCTGCTCACTACTGCTGCCGTCCCCTCCGTCGCTGAATGGCTTAATTTCGATGATGTAATCTTCATCGACAGGCAGAGAGAGCTCCACCGAGGTCCTGTTGGTCTCGATGACAGACGTGCTGCTCTCTCTGCTCCACCGGTACAGGACCTGCCAACACAGAAGGCACGGGTGTCACCTGCCATTCTCACAAAGGCCCCACGGACGCAGCCTCTTGAAGGCCGTTAGCTTTCAGCACTGGGCACCAGCGAGCTGCAGGGCCACGTGGGGTGTCTACTGCCTGCCTGCGTTTGGAAGGGGCATTTCTGGGGAGGGCCATGTCTGCAGCAACCATTTCATTAGGAGGAACGAGTTGAAATCATCCTGTAAGGGAGGAGGGGCCAGCGTGATTTTACCAAGATGCTGTATGGCTAAGCCTCTCAGATGAGGCTCAGATAACGGACCTGGAAAAACATGGAAAATGAAAAAATGAATACCTCCCTAAGGATATAGAGTCAGCATAATGGTCTCTAAATATTAAAATATCCTCCTATTCCTCATGGGAACAAGGTAGCATGTTGGCAGCAAGGCTGGGTTGCTAAGGAGGGGTCCCTGGGGGTGTGGACTTGGGGATGATAGAAGATTTCTCCTCCCTCCCCTGCTCCCCTTCTCCTTCTCTCTCTCTCTCTCTGTCTCTGTCTGTCTTTCTGGCCTCCATGATGTGAAAGTAGCGCCCTTTCTCTCCCCCTCTCTCTGCTTTCTACCTCCATGCCTGAGCTCCACAGCCCTGGCCTGACATGGACTGAACCTCTAAATCTCCAAAAACTATGAGCGCATAAATCTTCCGTCCTCTAGGTTGTGTGTGGACAGGCTTATAGGGCCCAGCAGTGGGAATTTTGGCTGAGACAGTTGGTAACACATCAGGGGCTTTGACATCGAATGGACTTGGCCGCTGTGTGAGTGTCGACCACTTACTTCACTTCTCTGTGCCTCGCTTCCCTTATCCATGTAATAGAGACAGTATTACCCGTCTTTCTGGGGTGTGGGAAGCGGAGAAAACTTTTGCTAAATTCAAAAGACTCAAAGTTAAGATAACTGCTTATTTACTGTCAAGGCTGTCTAAGCAGTTAAAACTTAGCCAGTGCCTGTTTCTACGACCCTAGAGATAACAAATTTATAACTTCCTAGGAATCCCAATGTTGGAAGGTTTATGACCTGTGTTGTTTGTCTTCCCCTATCAAGGGGTCTAAGATAAGGTGGAAGTAACAATTGTTTCTTCTAAGCTTGATTGATGTGGCCCGCCTGGATTCTAGGGCCTGTGAGATGATGAAGATTGTGCACGTATTCAAGGTTTGGCTTCAACTATATATCCCCCAAAGCTGCTTAATAAAGTTGAACATTTGTTCCCCTTGCAAGGTTGTGTCTATGTCTGTGTGTCCGTGTGTGTCTGTCTTTTGTGTTTCAGCTTCCAGTGCGGACTGCAAGATAGGGAAACTGAGGCAGCAGCTGGCCTGCTGCACTGGGGCATTTTCAAAAATGCTCAAGGATGTAATACAGGGAAGGCCTGGCTTAAAGGAAGAAACAGTATCTATTAAGGCTTAATAGGAACAAGAGACAAATATCCATGGCAAAGGTTAGAAGCCCAAGACAGACCTGACAGATTATTATCATCATGAATCTTTCGGAGAGAGGACATCTCAACACAGAGATCCTAGAAAGGCCAGGACAGTGACCCCCCACTTTTTACCCACTAGGGCCCTTTTAAAATGAAACTACTAGGGAAAAAAAAAAAAAAAAAAAAAAAAAAAGCAATCACTGTCACACCAGAGGCATCTGTCGCTTGCCACAGTCCTGCGCACAGATCTTTATTTGCCTCCTTGGGCCCGCTGGGTTCTGGTTTGGGCTGTGATTTATCTGACGGGGTGGCTAGCTAGGGTTACTGAACTCACATTCAGCTGTCTGGGATCGCCTGCTCACACAGGCGGCACATCAGTCAGGCCAAATCATAAAGGCCTGGAAAAATGGGTCTGGCTTTTTGTATCCAAAGATTCATGATGGCAACTATGGTGCAGATGCGTTCTAATGCCTAGGGGCCTTCACCAACAGCGCTATGTCTAAGCGTCGCTATAACCCTCAAAACAGGTGTTATGACTCCTCTTTATATATGAAGACAGAAGCCCAGAAAGCTCACAGAGCTGGTGGGTGGCGGGTTGAGGATTCCAAAATACACACCCTTAAGCTGGGCTTGGTGGTGCACCCCTGTAATCCTTGGGAGGCAGAGACAGGAGGATCATAGGTTCCAGCCTCAGCAACATAGTGAGACTCTCAGCAACCTAGCAAGACCCTGTTCCAAAACAGAAATTTAAAGTAAAAGGGCTGGAGGTGCAGGTTGGAGGTAGAATTCCCCTGGGTTCAACCCCCAAGTGCCACAACCAACCAACCAACTCACCCACCCACTTTTCTATCTCAAGACAAAACTAAACAGAAATGAAATTCGTAAGATTCTCTTATGAGAATTTAGATCGTAACCATCCCCTGGCATTTTATCCCCTTAGTTTAAGTCTCTCTAATACAAGGCGGAGAGCAGTTTCCCTAAAGTGGAGATTCATCTGCGCCCCTCCCAGCCCCAGCATCTGACGCATGCGCACCACACCCCGAGCTAAAGACCGACTCCAACAGGTCCCCATAGGCATTCGGCAGTGTCACCACTTCTCCTCACAGCCTTTCAGGAGCCCCGGCTGGCTGAGGGATGTGACGTCACACCCGGAACACGTGGCCTGGCTGCTTTGCTTTGCCTCTGGTCCTTGCAAGAGCGCAGAGAATTCAAGTAGTTTCAAAGATATATCCAAGAGAAACATCTCCAGGAAAAAAAAAAAAAAAAAATAGAAGAGTCCTCCTCTCAGCCCAGCTAGCAACATTAGGGCCTGCAGTGGGACCTAAATAAAGGTCCGAGACACCTTTAATTACACCCAATGCTTGGTTCAGCTCACTGAAGATTTTTCTTCCATATTGGGGGGGGCAGTCTAGGGGATTGGACCCAGCGCCATTCTACCTCCAAGCCACACCCCACTCCATCCATCCATCCATCCATCCATCCATCCATCTATCTATCTATCTATCTATCTATCTATCTATCTATCTATCTATCTATCTATAGCACTGGGGATTGAACCCAGGGACATTCTACCTCTGAATCACATCCCCAGCCCTATTTTATTTTGATCTTGAAAACGGGAGGTTGATGAGAGTCTCACTACTTGTTGAGGCTGTTCTCAAACCTGGCATCCTCCTTTCTCAGCCTCCCAAGTATTGGGATGACAGGTGTGCTTTTGTTTTTTATTTTGAACAAGGCCTTTCCAAGTTGCGGAGGTCCTCTCTAAGTTGCTGGGGCTGGCAACCTGTGATGCTCCTGTCTCAGCCTACAAACACAGACTGCCTCCACTATCCAAAGTTTGAATATATTTGCAAAAAAAAGAAAAAGAAAGAAAAAGTCTCAACCCATTGCTTTCCTCACTTACTCCTTTTGGTCTGCTATTCAGATCTGAAACAGTTCCCAAGATCTCTCATTTTAATTTATTCATGTATCTTATTTCCTTCCTTCCTGGTGTGTGTGTGTGTGTGTGTGTGTGTGTGTGTGTGTGTGTGTGTGTGTATGTGTTACTGGGATTGAACCCAGGGGCATTCTAGCTCCAAGCTACACCCCAGCCCCATTTTTTAGTTTTGAGACAGGGTCTCACTAAGTTGTGGAGGCCCTCACTAAACAGCTGAGGCTGGCTGCAAACCTGTGATCCTCCTGTCTCAGCCTCCCAAGTACTGGGACTACAAGCATGCACCACCACGCCCGCCTTATCTTATTCTATATCTATGGGAATAAAAACAGTCTGCCCAAATCCCACACCAAGCCCTGCAGATGTCTTCTGGGAGGTCAAATGCCTTCATGTTTGTCTTGACCAATTTTATCCCCCATGTGCCCTGCGTGATGCTAAGTGGTTTGAAGGAATCTCCTATCTGTCTGTGGAAGTGTCTATTGACTTAATAAGTTCTAGAAGCGCCTTCTTGGAACAGTATTACAAGGACAAGCTCAGATGAGAGTTTCTGAGAGGGAGCAGGTGTACCATGAGCTGCCAACTCGATAATAACCATTACCCAATTTTTCTGCTAAAAATGCCTGCCATCTTTTAGGCTCCGTTCACTGAGGTGACCTTGAGCATGCATATTGATTCTGGCCCCCGTGAGCACAGAGGGCACCCCAAGTCTCTTCTCTCCACGGGCTTCAGTCCTTGCCTCTGTAAAATAAGGCGTTTCACTAGATGCTCACTAGCTAGGCTGCCATCTGAAATGCTTTTGGCCTGTCCATCTGATCCCAGCACCCGCTTGGAAATGAGCTGAAAATCTAGTTGAAGATTTGCCCATGGAACTTGTGTCTTTCCAGGAACACCCGTGGCTTCTCTACCTGTTCTGATGGGTACCACTAACAGAACTAATAGCCAGGAGGAAGAATTTACCTCTTTTTTTATTTTTATACTTTCTCCCTTGGTCTGGTTAAATCAGTTCTGCCCACATTACATTTGCCTGCCTGCCTCATGTTCTCTCTCTTTCTGTTTATTTCTTTTTTTCTGTCTGTCTCTCTTTCTTTCACTGGGACTTGAACCCAGGGATATTCTAACTCTGACCTCTACCCCCAGTCCTATTTTATTTTGAAACAGAGTCTTCTTAAGTTGCTGAGGGTCTTGCTAACTTGCTGAGGCTGGCCTCGAACCTGCGATCCTCCTGTCTCAGTCTTCCGAGTACTGGGATTACTTCCAAGTACTGGGTGTACGCCACCATGTCTGGATCTCATTTTATATTTTATTTTTTCTTCGTGGTACTTGGGATCAAATTCAGGGGCATTCTACCTCTAAGCTGTACCCTCAGCCCTTTAAGTACTTAAAAAAAATATTTTTTAAAAAGTGTGAAACAGCCGGGCATGGTAGCACATGCTTGTAATTCCAGCATTTGGGAGGCTGAGACTGGAGGATCCGGGTTCGCAGCCAGCCTCAGCTACTTAGTGAGGCCCTCCGCAACTTAGTGAGACCCTGTTTCAAAATGAAGAATAAAAAATAAGGCTGGGGGTATAGGTTGGAGGTAGAACGCCCCTGAGTTCAATCCCTGGTACTGCAAAAAAAAAGTGTGAAACAGTGTCTCACTAAGTTGTCAAGGTTGCCCTTGAATCTTCGATCCTTCTATCTCAGCCTCCCAAATACTGGGATTACAGGTGTACACCACCACATCTAGCGATTTTTATATTTTATATATTTCACATCAAGAGGAGTTTAGGAAATGAGATCAGATTCTAATGTCACTATAATAAATGCATCTTGGAGAAACAATGGCAGCAACTTAGGCAGGCTAGAAGCCCACACCATCATGGTAGATCCTCAGCTAATTACAATTACCCAAAGGGGGGTGGGCAAGCACCGTTCAAAATCTGATAAATAGAGCTCTGGCCATCAGAGAAGTCTTCTAAGTTCAGAGACCTGAAAAATGAGTCGTTGGTGAAGGATGCATGGGGTGCGGTCATGGGAGAAGGAGCAGATATGCAGAAAGTTAAAAAAAAAAAAAAAAACCAAAAAACTGAAAACACAGATGGGTGTGGTGGCTCATACCTGAAATCTTGATACTTGGGAGGCTGAAATAGGAGGATCGCAGGTTTGAGGATGGCCTCAGCAACTTAGCAAGGCTTTCAGCAATTTAGTGCGACCCTGTTTCCAAATAAAAAGTAAAAAGGGCTGGGTGTGTGGCTCAGAGAAACAATGCCCCTGGGTTGAATCTCAGACACACACACACACACGTAGACTACTAAAATTTCTCCTGTAATAAAGAGTAAATGTAATCTTAGAAAATTTACTCCAAACTCACCCCCAAACTCACATAGCCAATAGGGGACCAAACTATGATTCCCTATCTCTTCATGAAATTACATGGCCCCCTCTGAAAGAGTTTGCTTTTATTGGTGGGTTACAGAGAGAGCGGGATGTGCTGGAAACTGAACGTGGGGCCTCGTGGTGCACGCTAGACCCACTCTACCACTGAGCTACACCCCAGCCCTCAGAGTTGCTTTTAAAAAACGATTCTGGAAACCAGGCATGGTAGTGAATGTCTTCAGTGGGGGGCTGAGATAGGAGGATCCCACGTTCAAGGTCAGCCTCATAATTTAGCCATATCTTCTGCAACCTAGCAGGTCCCTGTTTCAAAATAAAAAATAAAAAGGGCTGGGAATGTGGCTTGGAGGTAAAATTCTAATCCCCAATACCCACCCCCCCCACCAAAAAAAAAAGTATTCTGGAAGCCAGGCATGATGGCAGATGCTTGTAATCCCAGTACTTGGGAAGCTGAGACAAGAGGATCTCAGAGCAGCCTGAGTTTGAGGCCAGCCTCAGTAAATTAGTGAGACCTTATTTCAAAAAAATAAAAAATAAAAAGAGCTGGGGGTATAGTTTGGAGGTAGAATACCCCTCCAAAATTCATGATATCAAGAAGACAACTTTTCTGAAAATCTTTTGCTTCTTTTTCTACGTAAAAAAATCCTAACTACAGACACTGCAGAAATAATTAATCATTATAGTAATATTAGGAAGTTACCTGTTTTGACTTAAAAAATATGTCAAGACAGGAACAAAACAAAGCTGACAAGAAATGTTGGAAAAAAGAAAGGAAAGTGATTTATTGGTATCCGTAGCCTTCCTCAATCAACAGGGTGCCTCCCCATTTTTGACTGATGTGGCCTCCGCCCTAGTTTTGGGGACACTCTGGCTGGGATAAGCGTTTCCTGTGGGACCCTGTGGTAAAGGCTTGGTCCTCAGCCTTTGGTGCTAGTGGAGGTGGTGTCTCCTTTAAGAGGCGGGGCCTAGACAGAGGTTTTATGTTATTTGGGGGCAGGCCCTCCAAGGGGATTATGGGACCCTGGTCTCTTCCTATCTTGCTTCCCAGCCACCATGAAATGAACAGCTTGCTCTACCACACACCACGCCTGGACACATTTCCCATGGTCCCAGGGACAACTGACCACAGATTGAAACTTCCAAAACCTTTTCTCTTTATAAGAAGATCATCTTGGGTATTGGTTATAGTTGAAGAAAACTGACTAACACAGGTGATAGTCTAAATGTTGGTCAGTTGTGAAGGAACATTTCTAAAACTCAGACTAGACCCTTTTGGGGCAGACGCTCCTCAGCAAGCTACTAGCCGCAGCATTACCAGGGAAGTAAGAACATGAGTCACATGCTTCAGGTCACAACACTGTCCCCACTTAACAGCAGGATTAGGAGCCTGTGCCAAAGTAAATTACCCACTTTGTATCCTTTTACTTCTGACTCATTATCCAGGGCCTTCACTTGATCCCAATTCAGGATAATTTTGGAGTCCGATGAATTCCATATGATGTTTCCGGGGGGCTGGCTTGGAGCTGTTAAAAAAAATATAAATTAAGATATACGAAGTCACAGATTATTAAATCTCAATGGATTCTGAGGAATCGCTCCTGACCAGGATTTGAGAGTGCAGGCAATTTAATGGGCGATTGCACTAATGTGTATCTTCAAGGTCACTGAAATCTGACAAAATATCACATTGCAAATGGAAAAAAGATTCACTTGGGCGCCTCACATTTATAGCGAAAAGAAGTAGCCCTTCCCAGGGAGGAGAAAAACATTTATCTTTCCATCCTCTGGAGCAATGGATTTGGCACAGTATTCTGAAAGGTTCACTTAAAAACGTTAAGGTGAATTTGAATCCATATAAGATACCAATTAGTATGCAAATGCTCCCTGGGAGGTGGGGACAGAATGAACTTGGGCTCTGATGAACCAGCCCCTCCAGTCATTCTGAGCAAGGCTGTCCTTACGGGGCTTTCGGGTGGTGACATTGACTGTGGCGCTGGAGGGACCCGTCCCAGCCGAATTGTATGCCTTGACAGCAAGGTGATACAGCGCGCTGCTTTTCAAATTGGTGATTTTTGTTGACGTCTGATTGCCGACTGTTCGTATTTTTCTAGCATTTTCTTCCTTATCATCGTGTCTCCAATATTTAACCTGAGGAAATAAAAAAGAAAGATCTTGGAAATCATAGTGGTTGGGGATATTTACAATGTCATCAGGTAATTATTTATTTTATTTATTTTGCGGTACTAGGGTTTGAACCCAGGGGGATTCTACCTCCGAACTACACTCCAGCCCTATTTTTTTTTTTTTTTTTTTTTTTTGCGGTACTGGGGATTGAACTCAGGGGCATTCTACCTCTGAGCTACACCCCCAGCCCTATTTTTTTATTCTTTATTTTGAAACCGAGTTTCACTAAGTTTCGGAGGGCCTCACTAGGTAGCTGAGACTGGCTGCGAACTCGGATCCTCCAGTCTCAGCCTCCCGAATGCTGGGATTACAAGCGTGCGCCACCACGCCCGGCTCCAGCCCTATTTTTTATTCTTTATTTTGAAACAGGGTCTCACTAAGTTGCAGAGGACCTCACTAAGGAGCTGAGGCTGGCCGAGAACCCGGATCCTCCTGTCTCAGCCTCCCAAGTACTGGAATTATAAGTGTGCTCCACCACATCTGGCTCAGGTATTTATTTATTTAGTGTGTGTGTGTGTGTGTGTGTGTGTGTGTGTGTGTGTGAGAGAGAGAGAGAGAGAGAGAGAGAGAGAGAGAGAGAGATACACCAGGGATTAAACCCAGGAGCATTCTACCTCTGAGATACATCCCCCAGCTCTATTTTATTTTATTTATTTGGGTTCTGGGGATTGAACCCAGGGACATTCTACCCCCAGCTCTGCTTTTTTATTTTGACACAGGGTCTCGTTGATGAGAGTCTCATTATTAATTAAGGCTGTCGTTGAATCTGAAATCCTCCTGTCTCAGCTTCCCAAGTATTTATTTTTTAAATTTTGAAATAGGGCCTCCCTAAGTTGCTGAGGCTGGCTGCAAACCTGCGATTCTCCTGTCTCAGCCTCCTAAGTACTGGCATGACAGATGTGCGCCATCACGCCAAATCAGCACGACCATTATTGGTTCTTTCTTTCTTTTTTTCCTAACCTTGTTTTGAGCCCAAGTGATCCTGGACGTCTTATCCATGCTTAAAACTGCAGATACTTCAAGAATACCACTGGACTATAAAGTAGACAAAGGACAGTCTTACGGGTGAATGCTCAAAGCTTTTGTTGATTCTCAGCTAGAAGCCAGGTCTCTGAAACAGATGCTTGCACATGGGAACAAGAGTCTTTTTCCACCAGTGATGTGCTATGAGCGTCACCGAGAGGCACGGACCAGTGGCACGCACACTTCACCTACCTCATAACCTTCTATCCGACCTCTGTTCTTCTCCAGGGGGGAGGCCCAGAAAACTTCAATATCAGTGGCAGAAAGACTTCTGGCGAAGATACTGGCTGGAGGTTTGGTGGGTTCTGCGGATGAATGTGGGAAAAGTTATTTTTATTTTTTATTTTTATATTTGCTACTGGGGATTGAACCCAGAGGCATTCTACCTCCAAGATACACCCCCAGTCCAATTTTATATCTTATTTGGAAACAGGGTCTTCCTAGGTTGCTAAGAGCCTCGCTAAATTGCCAAGGCTGGCTTTGAACCTGCGATCTTCCTGTCTCAGCCTCCCAAGTACTGGGATGACAAGCGTGCGCCACCACGCCCGGCTAAAAGTTACTATCTTAATAAGTGCACCAGGGGGTGCTTTTCAGTATGGCATTAAAAGGTGCAAAGACTCCAGCGACAGAATCGCCCTTGATGATTGACAGCTGGACCATGTTCTGCAGGGGAGCAATGGCTAACATCGCCAGGGTGGGGGAGTGAAGAGCTGTCCAAGTCTCTCCGCGTTCTAGATTTGGGGGTGAGGGGAACTGAGGTAACCCAAGACTATGTAAGTTTAGGCATCAAGCTTTTGTAGCCAGCAATCCCTTCCACATAGATCGATCTATCTATCTATCTATCTATCTACCTATCTATCTATCTATCTATCTATCTATCTATCTATCTATCTTTCCATCCATCCATCCATCCATCTATTTATCTATCTATCCATCTATGTATCTATCTATCCATCCACCCATCCATTTATTTATCCATCCATCCATTCATTTATCTATCCATCTATCTATCCTCCTTTCTTTTTCTCTCTCTCATTTTCTTTTTCTTTCTGCATTTATTTTATTATTATTATTATTATTTTGGTACTGGGGATTGAACCCAGGGGCTTTCTACCTCCCAGCCAGTCCCATCTATCTATCTATCTATCTATCTATCTATCCATCCATCCATCTATCTATCATTTTTTGTTTGGTGCACTGCAATTTCACATCATATTGAGGTACAGAGTGTCAGAAAAATACACGTACCATCTTGGTACCTTCCTCATCAGGTCGCCCCCCTGTCTCATGTCTCTGAGATTGGAATTGATACTTTTGTTTACCTTCATAGCATTGTTTCAACAATTGCATTCTATTCAGAAATAAGAGCAACATCAGAGAGATGAGTGGACTCCAGGGTCTTTCTCAGGTAGCATTTGTCACAGGTAGCAATCCTACTCACTGTGACGTTGAGACAGAAAAGGAAAGGTTCTGTCAACTGACTCCACTAAGATTCAAGAGCGCTGAGCAGCAGCCCAGTTCCACCCACAATCTCTATAATCTAGGACAAGTCACTTGTATCCTCTAGGCCTCTGCACGCTCACCTGCGAAGGACAGGCTGGCCCAACTGTGGCCCGAATTTAAGGTATTTCCCCCCAATTTGAGCCAGAGCTATGTACCGTTGGTATACAGAGTTTTCCTTTCAGCCAGGCACAGTGGTGCACCTCTAATCCTAGTACTTGGGAGGCTGAGACAGGAGGATCGAAGATTCAAGGCCACCCTCAGCAAGTAGTGAGGCTTTAAGCAGCTTAGTGAGATCCTGTTTCAAAACAAAGAATAAAACAGGGTTGGGAGTGTAGCTCGGAGGTAGAATGCCCCTGGGTTCAATCCCTAGTATTACCAAAAAAAAAAAAAAAAGTATATATATATATATATATATATATATATATATATGTATTTCTAGCTTTCTCATAAATAATAATATCCATGAAATCTTGGGATTTCATTGGATAGTTATATTCTTTTTAATGCAATTTAAATCAGTACATACCTATTTGGTACTTCCTATTTTATTTTTATTTTTTGGTGGTACTACAGACTGGACCCAGGGGCATTCTATCTCCAAGCTACACCCCAGCCCTATTCTATTTTTATTTGGAAACCAGGTCTTGCTAGGTTGCTAAGGGCCTTGCTAAATTGCTGAGGCTGGCCTCAAACCTGTGATCCTCTTGCCTCAGCCTCCAAAGTCCTAGGATTACAGGCATGTACCACTGCATCAGGCTCCATATGATACTTTTAAATGTTCATCTAGGGTCATTTACAGTCAACTTGTGGACTCTCTCTGGAATACAAATAACACTGCAGGGAATGCTGGACAAGAAGAACTCTATCCACCCTTACAATCTAAGATTGTGTATATGAGTTAATTAATTCAGGTGTGTGTGTGTGTGTGTGTGTGTGTGTGTGTGTTACTGGAGATTGAACTCAGGGACATTCTAACTGAGCTACACCCCTAACCCTATTTTATTTTATTTTGAAATAAGATCTTGCTAAATTGCCGAGGCTGGCCTTCAACCTGAAATCCTCCTGTCCTAGCCTCCAGAGCACTGGGATTATAGAAGCGCATCACTGTACCCAGCAGCCCTGTGTTTTTATATACACTAGAGTTGGTGCTGCTGTCTTTTCAGGAGATGAACAGTGAGTATTGTATCAATTTTTTTGTTTTTTGGTGGTGGAGATTGAACTCAGGGGCAGTCTACCTCTGAGCTACCCCCCCCCCCCGCCCAGTTTTATTTTATTTTTTATTTGGAAACAGGGTCTCACTAAGTTGCAGAGAGCCTCACTAAGTGCTGAGGCTGGCCTCTAACCTGGGATCCTCCTGTCTTAGCCTCCGAAGAAATGGGATTACAGATATGCAACCCCCCCCCCACACACTGTTGAACCAAATTTTTTATATTATATGCTTTTCAAATCAGGGTTTTCCTATGAATGATATGTTTTGCACATCCTAATTTGGTTTTGCATCCTAAAAGGAGCACCGTTGGAGAACTGAAGGAACACCGAGTCTCCAGGTAGCAGGAACCATACCTTCTTCGGCGGAGTACACCAGCGTGGCGGGACTGAACGGGCCCTCCCCTTTGTTATTGAAGACGCCCACTTTCACCTCGAAGGGGGAGAAGGGGCGCACGCTCTCGTTCCTGAACACGTATCTGGAGGCGTCGGCGGAGGCCAGCACTGTCAGCATCCAGATCATCTTGCCGTGCGGCCGGAAGGCTACGACGTAGCCAAAGCCTCTGCCGTTCTGTAGCTCCTCGGGGACCGTCTGGGCAAAGAAGAGAGGCGTTCCTCAGAAATCGCAGTGGCTTGATTCAACTGCTACAATTTTGCACCCTGCCAACCTTCCAGTCTATATCCCCCCCACCCCGGCCCCCACTTATTTTGGATTTTGTTAAATACCTTTTAAGCCAGACATGATGGTGCACGCTTGTAATTCCAGTATGTGGGAGGCTGAGACAGGAGGATCGCAGGTTGGAGGCCAGCAAGTAGTGAGACTCTCAGCAACCTAGTTTCAAAATAAAAATAAAATAGGGCTGGGGGTATAGCTCAGAGGTTGAATGCCCCAGTACCAAAAAAAAAAAAAAAAAAAAAAAAAAAAAAAAAAAAAGAAAAGTCTTTCATATATAGGGCAGGCTGGCAATCTACAATAGATATATTCACAAAATTTTAGACTGACATAAAAAGCTAAATGAAAGTGTGCAGTGTGTATCTTGGCTCCGAGGGGCTGACCCACCTTTGAAATCATTGGAAATTACTTTGAAAGAAATCGGACAGTTGGTCTCCTAAAAACCATCCCTTCTTCCATACGCCACCTCCTGCTAGTCTAGCTCCAGTGCCAAAGACACAAAAGCTCTCACTGAAGGTTTGCAGACTCCTCAGTTCACACAAGATCTTTCTTCTCAGAATGGAAGGGCTCAGCTGCTGGGGCCGAGAGCTTGCTTTGACTTTTAAAGGGCTCTGAGCAAAGGAAAGCTTTTCCTTTTTGCAGTACTAGGGATTGAACTCAGGGGCATTCGACCTCTGAGCTACACCCCCAGCCCTATTTTATTTTAAATTCTGAAACAGGGTCTCACTAAGTTGCTAAGGGCCTTGCTAAGTTGCAGAGGCTGGACTCAAACCTGCGATCCTCCCTATCTCTGCCTCCCAAGTACTGGGATGACAGGTGTGCACCACTGCACCCAGCTGAAAGTTTTTCATTTTTGGAGCCGTGGTCTAGAATCTTTAGAAAACATCAAAGACTCTTTCTGAAGCTCCCAATCTCCTCTTGCAAAATCAATTTTTAATAAACTGGTGACTAGCCTTCCTCCGGTTTTTTTTTTTTTTTTTGAAAAAACCCTCCTAGTCCAGCTGCAAAGCCAACGGCCAGGTAATGATGCAGGTACATGGAATCTATCGGTGGCACGTGCTTTAAATCAATTGGCCGTGTAGCAATTCAGGAAGAGAAGAAAAACTGGTTTTCTCTGAGCCAGGCTTCTTTACTGTGTTCTTTTTTACTTGTGTTTTCTTGCCCTTTACGATTGCTTTCCCTGTGATGAATCCAATGAGAATCACCCCGCACAACTGACGGGCAGGCAACTCTGCTTCCTGCTACCTGATAGCTATGTGCCCTACTTTATTTTTATTTTGAAACAGGGTCTGGCTAGGTTACTGAGAGTCTGACTACTTGCAGAGGCCGTCCCCCAACCTGCAATCCTCCTGTCTCAGCCTCCCAAGTACTGGAATGACAGGCTTGTACTGGGATGACAGGCTTGTACTGGGATGACAGGCTTGCACCGCCATGCCTGACTTCAGATGGATTTAGCTGTCAGAATCAGAGGAGGAGAGTTCCCAGCTACCAGAAAAGACTTAGGCAGCCTAGACAAGTATCTGTCCCTCTTATTCTGCAGCTCACTTACCTCCCAGGTTATAACCAGTTCCGACTTGCTGCCTCCGCCACCACTGACATTAGCTGGGGTGACTTCGGGAACTGCGCAGGAGACAAAAAGCATGTGAAGTCAGGCGGCAACAGTAGATGAGGGCCAGGAAGTGTGCCTGGCTCAGGCGACTGTCCACAAATACTCAAGACACATTCACTTTGGTCCTTTGTCCTTGGAGAGCAGAAAGGGACAGGCACCAAGAACATTGTAGAAATTGCCTGTCAACAAGACACACAGGATCCGGTGTGTTCGCCCAACTATTTGACCCCATTCCCTGGACACCAAGGGGCTTATGGGAGGGGAAAGAAGGGAGGTGCGGGTGCTTAAACTTGGTTAGGTGTTTATTAGGCATGTAGACACACAGCAGAAGATGGGATGGTCTTGCCCACGCAGAGCGCAGTCTAGTTGGGGGTCAGTGCGCATGCGCGGTGATGACCACGCCACGTCTCCAGGGAACAAATGCAGGGCGGACAGAGGGAGGCGCGCATTGCAGCTCTGCAGGGAAGGCTGGGTTAATGGGGTCTCAGGAGGGGTGAGCACTGCGCCTGGAGTTGCAGAGCATGGGGGGCCCCGGCTCACTGTGCTCAACCTCTAGGCTCCCCAGTCTCCTCTGGAAAAGAGGGGGAATCAGGCTGGTTTCCTCCCTGGGACTGCTGAGTGGAATTAACTATGTCATTTGTTGGAGGGGAAAATCAAGCATGGATTTGCCTGTTATCAACATGTAGCTAAAAGACTCCAGGCAAGGTTGTTTGTTTTGTTGTTGTATGAGGGATGGAACCCAGGGGCATTCTAC
>PVLC010026887.1:0-22580 GCA_004027655.1 Graphiurus murinus
ATTTTTTATTGCTCCCATCAGTCACATAGTTTTTAATGGACATGATTTGTCAGATTTAAACAAGTTTTGTGTTTTTTTGATACCATTATGCATTATACTGCTTTTACATTCTGAATTGTTCATGGCTAATAGAAGAGTTAAATATTCTGTATTGAACTTGTATCCTGTGACATTATTAAACTTACAACATAGTTTCAGGAGATGTTTTTATAGCTTCCTTAGATTTTTGACAAATAAAATTGTATTTATTTGTTAGGGCTGCTGTAAAATAGTATGGCAGCTTTGATGGCTTAAAGAACAGGAATTCATTTTCCTACTATTCTGGAGGAAAGAAGTCTGAAATGGAGGCATTGAAAGAATTAGTTTCTTCTAACAACTCTTTCCTTGACTTGTAAGATGACTATTTTCTTTCAGTATCCTCATATAGTCTCTCCTCATATATATCTGTGTCCTAATATCTTCTTATACAAACACTAGTCATTTTGGATTAGCTCAAACCTAATTACTACCTCAATTCATTAGCTCTTTAAAGAACTTACCTCCAAATAGAGTTACATTCTGACTTTCTGGGGATAAGGATTTCATATGAGTTCTGGAGAGGACATCATTCAGTTCATAATAGTGATAGTGTTATCTGTGAATAGGAAAAGTTTACTTAGTCTTTTCTTACACATTAATTTTTTTTCTTTTTCTATTAATATTCCTCTAAGCACTATTTTGGCTGTATACCACAAATTTTAATAATGCTGTATTTTTGTTTCATTTAGTTCAAAATACATTTTTTAATTAGGTTGAGATTTTCTCTTTGACCCATGTGCTACTTTTAAATTTGCTGTTCAACTTCTAAATACTTGTGTATTTTCCAAGTATATTTTTGTTATTGATTTATGGTTTAATTCTGTAGTGATTAAAGAACATACTTTGTATGCTTCTTCGGGTTTAAGAGTTATTTTATGGCTCAGATTATGGCCAATTTTGTTGACTGTTTCACATACCTTGAAAAGAATGTGCCTTTGGGCATTATTTGGTGAAGCATTCTATGAATGTCATCATGTTGGTTAATAGTGTTGTTGAGGTCTCCTATATCTTTATTGTTATTTTCTGATTTCTATTTTATTTTTTATCAAATTAGGGCAATTAACATTTCTATTTCTTGTGTTCGGACCTTAACTTATAATAATCACTATTCTAAATTCAGATCAACATTTTGTTTTGGCTTTCATATAAGAGTGAAAACATGGCGTTTATCTTTCTATGTCTGACTTATTTTGCTTAACATAATATTCCCCAGATTCATCTATTTTGCTTCTAATGACAGAATTTCATTCTTGTTTATGAATGAATAATATTCCAATATGTAAATGTACCAGGTTATTCATTCATATGTTAATTGGCCCCTGGATGGGTTGATTCCATATCATGACTACTATGAAAATTTTAAAAATGATTATTGAGAGAAGACTTTTGTTTTCTCTAAGTGTATTTGTGAATTCATTCCTTCAATTACTACTACCCATTTTTTCTTTGTGTTTTGAAGCTCATTTTTAAGGTAATATACATTAATTTAAAGTTATATCCTTTTTATGAATCAATCTTTTAAAATCAAGTAAAATTGTCTTTATTCTTATTACTTTGTTATGAAACTACTTTGCTGCCAATCACTGTAGCTTTCTTTTTTTTTTTAGAGTTTTTTTTTCCTCTTTTTACGTGTGTGTGTGTGTGTGTGTGTGTGTGTGTGTATGTGTGTTACTTATTGACGATTGACCCCCAAGGGCATTCTACCTTAAGCTACACCCCCAGCCCTATTTTATTTTTTACTTTGAAACAGAGTCTCACCAAGATGTTGAAAGTTGCTGAGGTTCTGGGCTTGAACCTGCAATCCTCCTGTCTCAGCCTCCCAAATATTGGGATTACAGGTATACATCACCGCACCTGGCTCAGTTCAGTTTTCAAATGCTTCACTCTGCGTCTTCTTTTTTTAAATTAATTAATTAATTAATTTTTTTTCAGCATGGATTTTTTAATACATTTCTTGAGTACAACAGTGTTACATACACATTTATGACATATCAATCATTGTCAGATCACAAATAGCACCACTTCTTCGTTTTACACGTATAGCCCACATTCTTAACATAGCCTGGTAAAGCAAACTTTCTAGAGTCTTAAAACCATACTCTTTTAGGGTCATATCTTTACTTTCCAAGAAGTAGGAGGGTCTTTCATCTACGCATCCTAGGGGCAATCTCCAGACTTCGAGACGCCAATGTAGCCATAGCAGAAGAGTCAGTATAATTGCTCATATATGCAGATAGCAACTGCCAGGGGGGAAAGGGCCCAGCTGAGCTCCCACAACTCCCCCGTTTTTATTTTAAAATGCACGAAGGACTGTGCCTGTCTTAGGTCGTTTCCTACCAGGTGCTTAATCTTACCTGTCATGGGGTCTTGATGAGTCACTCAACGAGCCCTGTCTTAGGTTGATTTGCCCTGAGAAAATTGAACCCGTCATTGACTACCAGGCCCTGTGCGAGGCAGTGCTTGCATTTTTATTCCATGTAAATCTGCTCATATACTAACATAGGCATTGATCACAAGGTGTACAACAAGTGGTAGATTGCATAAACCTAGAATGACTATTGCTGTTGCTCCAATAACTCCTCCAAGCAAAGAGATAAACGAGGGCCAGGTAGTGACCAAGGCTTGAAGCGGATCTACAAATGTCTTAGCTGTTTCTGCCAGGTTAATAGAAGTGGGCTCTGTATTTTTCATCTTTCCCTTATTTGGTGCATTGTAATTACACATCTTTGTTAGGTACAAGCTAGTATAGGTAATGCCATCCATGCACACAATTCTCATTTAACTCTTCCCCAATTCCCGCCCCACTTCCTCTTCCTCCCTCCATCTCAAGGTCAGTTTAGTGATTGACTTAGATGTGTTCATAGAAAGTACGTCATGTTCATTAGGGTGTCCTCCCTACCCCCTTTACCTTCCATTAAGTTGTCTTTGACTGAGGGCTATGTATGTGGCACTCAGGGCTTATTTTGGCAAATGGGTCATATGTTGTATTGTACTTCAGCCTGCATAATCCTTGCTCTGGTGATTTGGTTCTGCATTGTACATGCAACAGGTATGAGCCTGGAACTTGCACTGAATTACAGACAGAATTAGGAGTCCCCCACACTCCTAAGTTTCCCTTGCCTTGGTTTCCTGTCTAGAAAATGAAGACTTCTCTTTGCGACTATTGTTGCCCAGGTGTACTGCACATTGATATATCTGGGGCCACTCCCAAGTTGAAGCTGGGAGAGAAGAGATGATGTATTAGTTCACTAGGCAGTATAACAACATATCATAGAATGGCTTAAACATAGAACTCTTGACTCATAGTTCTGGAAACTAGAAATCTGAGATCAAGGAATTGGCTACTCAGATGGTGCTCAGGAAAGATCTGTTTCCATGCTTGTCTCCTAGCTTCTGCTAGGTCCTGGGTGATGACAGTGTCACCCTAGTCTTTATGTGGCACCTTTCTTGTGTGTGTGTTGTCTCTATGTCTAAATGCCCCCCTTATAAAATATTTAAAATATATTATAAAAATATAAGGACACTAGTCATTTTGGATGGGGGTCCACCCTATTGGCCTTATTTTAACTTGATTACCTCTATAAAGTTCCTACTTTCAAATAAGGTAACATTCTAAGGTGATATTGGAATTGAACATATACTTTAGGGGGGGATACAATTCAACTCATAACATGTGAAAGGGGAAAAAACCCAGGATGCTCACCATTGAACAGGACATTTAAAACATTGACTCTTCTTTCAATTGACCTACTATTGTTTACTCCTCAGAAATCTCAAGCAGCTACTTCATTTGTTTTGACCAGAAATTTTATTTGTCACTAGAGGAGATAGGCTGTAGTAGACTTAATTATTCCATATTGGCCAGCACTAGAAGTTATAATGTTTAAAAATAAGTAGATCCTTTAATTTTAGGGCTGTACCTCTAAGATTAAAGTAGGAGTGGCAGTCAGAATGAGAATCAGAGCTGACATGAGCAACTGACTGGAAGTCTATTGAAAGAAGAATTTTAAGTATAATATGCAGAGCACTATCTTGAGATAGAGGTAAAATTTATTTGAGTCTCTAAAACATCCATGACTAAAACAAGTCGGTTTTGGTCCCCAGTTCTCTCACAGTGGCACTTCTCTAGATTGACTTCTTGAGGATAAGATTTTGGCAGTGGATTAGGACTAGAAAAATAGATTGCACATTACTTTCTTTTTATTTTACTTTTTGTGATACTGGGGATTGAGCTCAGGGGTATTCTATCTCTAAACTATACTGTTAGCCCTATTTTATTATTTTGAAACAGGGTCTCACTAGGTTGATGAAAGTCTTACTACTTGCTGAGGCTGTCCTCGAATCTGTGATCCTCCTGTCTCAGCCTCACAAGATGTATCCCAAATACATCTCTCATCTGACTTTCACTTATACCTACCATAGTTCTGCAACATGCCAGCCTAATCAGCAGTTCTGAGCTTCTTGGTGATTGCTGTACCAACATATGTCTACTTTTCCACATGCTCTTCCTTTGCTCATACTGTACTCCTGGCTAGGTGTGGTGGTGCATGTCTGGAATTGAGTACTTTAGAGGTGGATATGGGAGGATAACAAGTTTGAGGACAGCTTCAGCAACTTAGTGAGACCCTGTTTCAAAACAAAAAGTAATTACAAGCATGCACCACCATGCCCAGCTTGTACGTTATTTTCAATGGTTGCCATTTATGATAAACATTGCTTTGGTTTGTCATATGTATTCATCTGCTGCTTTCTGGGACTGGAAAGATTTACTAAAAATCATTCCTGAGATTAAGGAGTCACAGTCTAGTAAGAGAATTAGAAATGTGGATAAAGATGGCACTCCTGAGAGGCTCAGAGCTCTAATAGAGGACAGCTCTAATAGAGGACATAAAAAGGCACACAGGATGAAGGGAGGCCGGTGGGAGAATAAGCAATACCTAAACCAAGAATTGAAGAGAAAGATCTCACCAAGTGGAAAAACTGGGGCGTCAAAAAGGGCTATCTAGACAGACAAAGGTATGATGCAAACAGCTTTGAGAATATGAAACTTGCTCTGATACATATTTCTTTAAAATATTGTTTATTGAAAAGCATTGTGCATTGGTGCTATTCAGTGACGAAGTCCAAGAGGAACAGCATCCTAAAGAAAAGCTGTTCACTGGGGGGAAATATATTTCAGGCAAAGCACTTGCTACTATTTTTGAAATTTTTCTTTTAAGAACTGATCTGAGAAAGATCACCAAGGATAATATATAGAAAGACCTCAGGAGAATGAACTTTTATCCCCACAGGCATATTTTTATTGCTTTGGTTCATTACATTCAATAATCCAGAATGGCTCCTTCACAGTGTGATCTGATCATAATCAGGCAGAGGATAGGATGCAATTTATAAATGCCACCCCAAGTTAGGCTGTGCCCTGAAGTCTTTTACTGGAAATCTTGTTTTGAAGTTAATTGGAGAAAAAGTGTTGGACAAGGCAGTAGAGAAAGAATTAAATTTCTATGAAAATTGGCACTTGAGACTTATGTGAACCATTTAGGGCAAAAATCTATTTTAGTTTGCTTCTGCCAGCCATCACTTAATACAACCACAATAATGCCTCTCTATAATATAGTAGGTCTGCTAGTGGAACTGTTCAGACTTTCTTATGGTTTCCTTTCTGGCAGCCTTTTTTTTTAAAAAAATACTGTCTGAACAGCTGTAATTTCAGATAGCACATACAAAAATTGTACTCAATTGATCATATTGCAATCATCTTAGTTGAAAACAAAAAGGTTCTTGTTCTTAATAGTATTAGAGCAATCCATAGCCTGAGAAAGGTAGGAAGCAATAAGTAAAATGGGTTTGGATTGGGATTCAGAGCCATTATAATATTTCATAGTCCTCATAGCTATTAATTTCTAAATTTTTACTTAAAATAGTATTATTTCAAAAAATTCCCATTTATAGGATGAATTTCAGAGTTCTAGAATCATACATCTCTCATCTGACTTTCACTTCTACCTTCCATAGTTCTGCAACATGCCAGCCTAATTGGTAGTTCTGAGCTTCTTGGTGATTGCTGTACCAACATATGTCTACTTTTACACATTCTCTTCCTTTGCACATACTGTACTCCTGGCTAGGTGTGGTGATGCATGTCTGGAATTGAGTACTTTAGAGGTGGAGATGGGAGGATTGCAAGTTTGAGGACAGTTTCAGCAACTTAGTGAGACCCTGTTTCAAAACAAAAAGTAAAAAGGACTGGAGGTGTACTTTAGAGGTAAAATGCCTCCCCTGTGCCATAGGGGAAAAAAAAGAAAATGAAAGAAAGAAGAAAGAAATGTACTTCCTGGTAATTCTTAATGACTCAGTGACATTTTGGCTTTTCCAGGCAGTTAGTTACCCCCTCATCTCTTTTTAATTATGTTACATTCAGTTTCTCTTTCTCTTATGCCTTCTTGGCCATGAAGTCTTTCAGGATTTCATGGCTTTGATTTCCTATTATGTAGTGAAAGGCCTAACATGTGCATTTGCACGTGCGCGTGCATGCACACACACACACATACACACATATGTGTTGTTTAGTTTGAGTATGCCAATTAGAATAGCCATTAGGTCAGGTTTTTGCAAATGAATATCTTATGACATTTATTTTCAAAAACCTGGACAGTGTGTAATATGTGTGTGTGTGTGTGTGTGTATGTGTGTGTGTGTGTATGTGTGTGTATTTTACATCTAGAATTAAAAAAAAATAGAACTAGTGTGAGCATTAGTGTTCTAGGTATCTGCCCTTCCAAATTCACTCCTCATCCACTTGTATCTTCTCTTTGTCCCATGAGGCTGAACTTTGTAGACTGAATTGTTCTCTGGTTTCTGTTGGGTTTGGACAATGAGCCAATGACAAGAGGTCAAGGGTGAGAAGAAGCCTGCTGTGGTGGTGTATACCTGTAGTCCCAGTACTTTGAAGGATAAGACAGAAGGATCACAGGTTCCAGGCCAGCCTCAGCAAATTAATAAGGTTTTCAGCAATTAAGCAAGACCCTATTTCAAAATAAAAAGCAAAATAGGGGTGGGATTGTAGCTCAGAGGTAGAATGCCCCTGGGCTCCAACCCCATCAGCACACACACACAAGGGCGAAAAGAGTTCAGGCAGCATGTATATTGCCTTGGCCTTCTCTTTGCTGCATCTTCTTTATTTATTTTTTTATTTTTTTTGTGGTACTGGGGATTGAACCTAGGGGAATTTTTACCTCTGAGCTACACCCCTAGTGCTGTTTTTTATTCTTTTTCTTTGAAACAGGGCCTCACTAAGTTGCAGAGGGCCTCACTAAATAGCTGAGGCTGGCTGTGAACCTGGATCCTCCAGTCTCAGTCTTCCAAGTACTGGGATTACAAAAGTGCGTCAGCACGCCTGGCTCTTTGCTGTATCTTCTCAGGTAGCTTTGGTCCCTCTTTTAAAGGCCTCTGCTCCAGATAGTAGTCAACCTCTCTAAGTTTAGTCTCCTTTCCTTCCCTTTGCCCCTTCAGGCCCAGGGTTGGGTGGTAACAGTTCCATGATGTTGCTAGACCCTGGTAACTGTATAATGTTTTTACTTCCTCCTTAACTTTAACCCACCTTTGCAAACAGTCTCTTTTATAACTCTCCTCAGTTGTTCAGTTTGAGTATGCCAATTAGTATAGCCATTAGGTCAGGTTTTTGAAAATGAATGTCTCGTGAAATAATTTTCCTCAGGGTATTACTAAACATGTAACAAGTGTTCTCTACTTAATATTTTTAGGAAATACTGAGTTTAATAAGTTTTTTATATTACAGTATTTTTGAAGTCTTTAATAATCTAATATTTCTGAGCATGAGATTATATAGAATACAGTATTTCTTAAATATTTTTTACTATCCCAAAGAATGATTTTCTTGTTTTACTTTGCTTTGTATTATATTGATTAAGGTATCTCAAAACTAGATGCTTTTATTCAAAAGTGGATGTATTTATTTTTTACAGTGCGAAGTTCCAAAATTGCTGCTTTGGCTCACTAAGAACAGAACATTATAAAATGTCAACTTCAACCCTTTATTCTATTACCATTGGTTTCTTTTGTTGCGAAGGTTATTTATTTCATTATGGTCAAAATCTAGGACCTTAACTTACCATTTGGATACTGAATTGATTACCTGCTTTTGTCTTAGCTTTAAAGAATAGCTTCAACTACTTCTTATTATGTAGCTCTAAGGGTCAAAGAAGATGATCACAACTAAGAATTATAGGGATGAAAATATAGTGTCTCATAAGTTATTCCTTTTGGAAAGGAATAAATTGAGAACTATAAACTCCTTGTTAGATGTGAACTGAGAGACTGCTAATTTGTTTACTGCCAAGCTCATAAATATATATATATATATATACATATATATATTTATACATATATATATTTATACATATATATATACATATATATAGACAATGTTTGCAAGGACATTTATTTCGTATATCTTCTAAGCAGAAATTAAAAATTAAATTCACCTATATAGAAAATTGCTGCTTCTTTGACTGTTAAAATAATTTATTCTATAATAAAATTATTTATCAAAGCAATCTAGATCATAAATTACAAATTTTGATCAAAGGGTCAAATTGGTCTGTGTTGATAACCTCAGTGACCATTAATAGCATCAGTGATAGTGAATCATTCAATATAGAAACTTTAATGTACTTAGAAGTAAAGCTCATATTTATCAATATTATCTAAATGAATTTCTAGTAAATGTTGTCTATGCTAAAAAATTCAAGTTCAAATTTTTCAGTTACTTTGATAACACTTGAAATTTTCATGCTTATAGTATTTCTAAATTTCAAATACTGGAGTTATAAAAGAAGCACTGGTTTGAAGAGTATATTATCTATAGTAGAGCTACATATTTATATACATATTTTTATTTATTTATATTCATAGTCTTTATATGTTCTGCGCCTAGTCATATAAGTGCTCAGAAAACAAATTACCTAAGTAATTTTCTTAGATTTTTTTTAAATAAGTATTTTAGTGAAATGAGAGAGAACTCAAAATTAAGAATTAAAGGTTGAGACAGGAGGATTACAGGTTCAAGGCTACCTTGGCAATTTAGTGAAACTTTGTCTCAAAAATGAACAAGAAGGAGCTGTGAGTGTAGCTCTGTGGTAGAGTGCCTCTGAGTTCTATCTCTGGTACTGGAAAAAAAATTAAGATGTGAGGGCACAGTGTGTTGGTGCAAATCTGTAATCTCAGCTACTTAGGAGGTTGAAGCAGAAGGGTCACACGTTTATGAAGCCCTGGGTCCAATTCCTGGTACTACAAAAACAAAACAAAAGATGGAAAGAGCTGTGTCCTACTAAACATATTCAGTGATGGATATATGGTCCAGCTTGATGACGAGTATCTCAGGATTGACTTTCAGTGTTGATGCAGTATCACACTGTGTGAATTGTACCATCAGGAATTATATGCTCAATTCTACAGAAAACCAAACCAAAACACAAAAAGCCCATGGAGCTTTTATATACAGATGATTTCTAGTTATAAGCCAAACCAGAAACAGCATCCAAATTGAGCTGTGATCAATATTTAGTTTTATCGTGATATTTATTGGATATTATCTGAACTTTCTGTGTTAGAACTATTATATCTAATTCATTTTAGGCACCGTATGTGAGTACTTTCTTTTCAGGTTACATGTATTATAAAATAAAATAGCTTTCAGACATTTATACATAGACTCTACCTCTATAGTATGTGGACAGCGTAGCAAGTATTGGAATGTTACTAAAATACATATGTAAATTATAAATTTATAGCAATTCCAGAAGTAGCATATTATTCTGGACAAGACATGAACTAGTAATCTGCAAAGGAAATATAATCCCTTGATATCCAAGTGAGTTCGATTCCAGGATTCTCACAGATACCATGTTTGAGGATTCTCAAATCTCTTATAAAAAGTGAGCCAGGAGTGGTGATTTACACTTGTAATCTCAGTACTTGGAAGACTGAGACAAGAAGATCACAGGTTTGAGGCCAGCCTCAGTCACTAAATGAGGCCCTCTGCACCTTAATAAGACCCTGTTTCAAAATAAAAATAAAATAGGACTGGGGGTGTATCTAGAGGTAGAATGCCCCTGGGTTCCATCTCCAGTAACACACACACACACACACACACACACACACACACACGGCATGATACTGACCATGCTAGAGTCTATACTGCCAGTAGTTTGAGGCTGAGACAGGATAAACTGTTTTAAAACAAAAAATTTAAAAAGGGCTTGGCTATAGCTTGGAGGTAGAATGCCTCTGGGTTTCACCAGCAACACACACACACACACACACACACACACACACGCACACACACACACAGAGTAGTGTGATATGCATATAACCTATATATTTTCTCCTGTATACTTATATCATCCCCAAATTACTTATAATATCTAATCCAAATGTGAATGTTACACAAATGATTATTATATTATATTGACTAGGAGATAAGGTTGAGAAAAAAAAGTATATGTTCAGTAAGATGAAATTTTTTTCCTGAGTATTTTCGATCTGCAGTTGGTTGCATCTGTAGAGGCCAGGCCCATAGATATGGAAGGCCAGCGGTAACCTCCCTCCTCGGCAGTATAAGCATTGTTGAAAAGCCCATGGTCACTACTTGGGCTATAAAACACTTATAATTTCCAGAAGAAAGTAATAAAGTAGGTAGCCACACCAAGTAGACAAAAGCAAAGGATTTAGGTAGAACAAAACTGATCTCAAAATTAATTTGGAAGTCGAGGTGATAAAAGATAAAGAAGACTATGCTAGGAGGATCTCAGTGCAATTTTACACCCTGTAAGTGTCACAGGTAGAATCAGTGAAGTAATTCATTTCTCTCCCCCAGGAAGCTTTACTTTAGATCTTCCTAACCTAGTAAGACTTATTCTAATACCCTGGTACGTGGTTCAAAGCAAAGGACTAAAACAAAGAACGACATAAATAAGCTATCGGTTATGCTGGATGAGACAATCTCGCTATTGTTACATGGGCAATAGTTCTTACATTTCAATAGAGCAGAAAAATCAGCTGGAGTGCTGGTTGAATTGTATCTTCTCCTCAGAGGTTTTGATTCAGAAGATGTGGAATGGAGGGACATGAATTTGCATTTTAATAAGCACCCCAGTTAATTCTTCCACAGAGCATATTTTAAAGAACATTAACAGATGGTAAAAGCCTCATGCTGCAGTTTCTCTATTTGTAAAGTCAGGATGATAATTACTTTAAATTTTGTAAGATTAGGAAAATCAGATAATTACCTTAAAAGGTAGCTTTAATGATTAAATGAAACTACTTATGTGTGTGAATCTCTTAGCACAAAACTGGGCACACTATAAATGCACAATAAATGTTATTTCAATAAAATTATGCCCCAAATAGGGCAATGCTTAAGCTATGATTTATAATAAAAATTTAAAAGACTGGATATATAGCTCAATCATATAAATGTATTTATTGAAAAATGGCTATTAATATCCTTAGTAATGTATTAGTAGTTATTAGCCTTTTAGATTTTTTCCTGAAATTTCTCTCTTTTGTGAATATATAACCATAAACATATATTTACTTTAATAATAAAAGTAAGCATTAACCGGGCGTGGTGGCACACACTTGTAATCCAGTACTTGGGAGGCTGAGCCTGGAGGATCTGGGTTTGCAGCCAGCCTCAGATACTTAGTGAGGCTCTCTGCAACTTAGTGAGACCCTGTTTCAAAATAAGGAATAAAAAATAGGGGGGTGTAGCTTGGAGGTAGAATGCCCCTGGGTTCCATCCTCAGTACCAAAAAAAAAAAAAAAAAAGCATTAAAGTAATAAAGGCAGACAATACACTCTTAGTCTAAATTCTTTATATTATAATCCCTTATCATTTATATGATCTCAAGCAGCTATAAATGAGGTTTATTACTGTATTACTAACTGTCAAACAACATTTCTGAGTCTTGGAACTACTGAATACTTTATTCTCTAATATAAGGAGAGCAAAGATTTAGAGTTTGGAAACACATTGAAAACAAGGAGGTCTGTGAATTCTCTATAAATTTTGTTTTGTTTGTGGTACTGGGGATTAAACTCAGAGGCATTCTACCTCTGAGCTACATACCTTTCTATGTTTTGTTTTGAAACAGGTTCTCACTAGGTTGATGAGAGTCTCACTAAGTTGCTGAGGCTGACCTCGAATTGTGATCTTCCTGTCTCAGCCTCTCAAGTACCAGGATTACAGGCATGTACCACCACACCTGGCTCTATAAATTTTATCTTTATTTCTTCTGAAAACCAAAACAAAGCCCTACCCTTTAGAAAAGATTTATTCATGAGGCCCTTGGACAAAAGGAGGCCATTCGCAGGAAGGGAAGCATATGCTGCACTGTCTGCATGGCTTGTATCACTTGCTACCATCAGAGATGTAGGTATTTGGGAGGGGGTGAGCAGTAAATTATCTGGAACTTTGAAGGTAATAAAAGGAAGCATGGCTGGGAAAAAAAAGGATGTTCTAGACATGATTCATAGCTTTATTATACTCCTTTTGGATGCAGTGAAACAAACCAAACGTGTGGAGAAATGATTTCTGATTGCCTACCAAGATTTTAAAGGCACTCAAATAGCTGAGGTTTGTGTTCCATATAGAAATTCACTTCCAAAGGTAGATCTGGGAATTGGGTAGAAAAAAAGAGGGGATTCACATTTTGAGTGAGCTTAAGAGGCATAAAGGCAGAAGAAACTTATAAAGAGGGGAAAATCTAAAAGAGAAAATTATGAATTGGCCTAGGTAGCAGTGTGAAATAGAGATGGAATGAAAAAGGTCAGTTTGGGAACCAAAATGGCTCAAAAATATTCACTGCAATGTAAATAATGGCTAAGTGATTATATCCTAAAACTGAAAAAATATCACAACTTAGTGTAGAGTAGGGAGATAGGAGGCAGGCATGGATACTTTGTGGAAGAGTGTCATGCTGAAGAGCTTAGGTCTAATTCCTCTTCTGATGTGTTTCCTAGGAACCTTGAAAGTCTAGTACTCCTTAGTTTTTCTGTAAAATGTGGACAATGATACGTTACCTATCACCTGAAGTTGTTGTATATGGGTTCATATGAGTAAGGCTTTTAGACTGGTTTCCCTAATTCATTCCTGCTTGTTTGAGAACAAAGGTAGTCTATTAAATTTTATAACAATATCTGGAATAGGATATTATAAACAAATGAGAATACCACAGTTCCAAATAATCAAGACCATTCCCAATAGGAATGCAGAAAAAAATTGTTGAAATGGAATTTAGGCTTTATCTTCCCACTTACTGGGGATTTCCCCATACCATTTCCAAAAGATGGCTATCCAACCTAAGCTTGAATTAAAATGTATGGTGTTGATTTCATCAACTTTTGTTTTTGCCATTTTATAAATATTTTCTAAGAATTTAAAGATAAATTGGATATGAAATGATCTTAGAGAATTTAATAGTCTTCTAGAATTCTGGGAGAATGATATAAACGTAGATATAGAGCTAAGTACTATATCCTAACACTAACAGAATATCACAACCTATAGATCATAATTTGTAAAAGTTATTTTTCCCATTTTGAAGCTGATCTTTTAATAGTTTCTTTTTTTTGGTTTGTTTGTTTGTTTGGTTTTTTTTGGTACTGGGGGTTGAACTCAGGGGCATTCTACCTCAGAGCTATACCCCCAGCCCTATTTTTTATTCTTTATTTTGAAACCGGGTCTCACTAAGTTGCGGAGTGCCTCACTTAGGTAGCTGAGGCTGGCCGCGAACCCAGATCCTCAGGTCTCAGCCTCCCGAATGCTGGGATTACAAGCGTGCGCCACCACGCCCGGCTTAATAGTTTCTAATGCTCTGTTATTTAGTAAAGATAGCCAACAGCAGCCCTGACATCGAATTATTTTCATCTCCACAGCTGCAACTTCAGGCCTGTCCTTCTCTGATCCCTCTATTACATTTGCTGCCAGAATAATTTTTCTTAAAACTATTCATAAATGCCTCCTGCTTAGTCATTTAATGACCCCTCACTAGTTTCAATATAAAATTTCCAGCTCTGTGGCATGGTATATAATGGATCCCATAATCTGAATGTTTCTGCATGCATTGTAAACTCAGGTTGCTGAGAGAATGCCATGTAACAATCCCCAGACCTATTGGCTTAAACAATTTTTTTTCTTCTTTATAAGTTCATATGTTAGCTGGGGGGCTTTTGCTGATCTCACCCAGGCATGGCTGACCTCACCTAGGCCCTCAGATGCATCTGCGGCTAGCCGGCAGGTGTCTGATGGTTGGCTCATGGCTGTGGTGATGGAGTGATGAGGTCACACATCTCTTTATCCAGCTTTCTCCTTTGCCTACAGGGCTTGTGCTTTGATGGTTGGGTGTTTATAGAAGAAGGACAGAAGCTCATAAGCCTGTTGAGACCTAGACTTTGTCTTGTCACACTGTCGCTTCTGCTGAATTCCATTGGTCAAAGTAAGACAATGTTAGACCAGAAACAAGGTTCAGGGACATGGTTTTTATGAGAGGAACTACAAAGTCACACAGAGAAGAACATGGATACTGAAATGGGTGAAAACTGGGGAGATTTTGCTGCCAATCTACTATACTTGCCTACCTTTTCATCTTTGATTCTTGCTAAGCCCCAACCTATTTGTTATGTCCAGCAAACGTGAACTCTGTGTAGTCCTCTAACAATGGTATGCCATGACTTCTTTTTATTTTTGAACCTGCTATTATTCACTTTGCCAGAATTACCTCTGTACTTGACTAACTTTTCTACTCCTTCTCCTTCAATAAATATGTAATAACCACAATCATGCTAAAGTATTAAGTACCTTCTGAACCAGGTATGGTGGTACACACCCGTAATCCCAGTACTTGGGAGGCTGAGACAGGAGTATTGCAGGTTTGAGGCCAGCCTCTGCAACTTAGGGAGACCCTATTTAAAATAAAAAAATAAAAAAAGGACCGAGGGTATCGCTTGGAAGTAGAATGCCCCTGGGTTCAATTCTCAGTACCCCCCACCTCCCAAAAAGTATTGAGTATCTTCTTCAGAGTAGGCATTATTTATTTTTTTTTTTTGCGGTACTGGGGATTGAACTCAGAGGCATTCTACCTCCGAGCTATACCCCCAGCCCTATTTTTTATTCTTTATTTTGAAACCGAGTCTCACTAAGTTGCGGAGTGCCTCACTAAGTAGCTGAGGCTGGCCGCGAACCTGGATCCTCCGGTCTCAGCCTCCCGAATGCTGGGATTACAAGCGTGCGCCACCACACCCGGCTCCAGAGTAGGCATTATTTTTAGTCATTCATGTATAGTTAATCATTCAATTCATATTTTGAGACATATACTATTATTTTTCTGGATTTTACAGATCAGAATATTGAGGAATACTAGGTTCTGTGATTTGTCCAAAGACACAGCTGTTTGTGTAGATAAGTCAGGATTTGAACCCAAAAAGTCCGAGTCCATGGTTTACTTGCAGTTACTGCCTGTAGCTGATGCAGATTGAGCATACCTTCCTGGGAAGCTTCCTGTGGCCTTGTGACAGGCGTGGACCTTATGTTTCCTGTTCTTGTATTCCCCTGTGTTCAGCCCTATCCCAGTTCTTACCATATCATATGGCCCGCTGTGGTCCACTCCATTGTCCTTTCTTGTAGATAGTGATTCTGGAGGACAGAGGCTGTGGCCTTCGTTTCTGGGTTCCCAGACCTAGCAGTGTCTGGCCCAGAGTCCAACTTTCACTCATATTTTTTGGATGAATGAGTCAGAATTTTTCAAGCCTGGCATCATTGACATGTCTGGCCTGATAATTCTCTGTTGTGGGGACTAGCCTGTGCATCGTAAGATGCTTACCAGCATTTCTGGCCTCTGTCCAACAGATGCTAGTATACGCTCCTTTCCCTGTGACAAGCAAAAAAATGTTTTTAGTCATTGCTGAATATCCCTTGGGGGCAAAATCACCTCCAGTTCAGAGACCCTGAAATAACTGAAGGTCCTAGAGTGAATGTTGTTAAAGTTGTCTGAATAGTAAAACAACTTGGGGAACTTTAAAAACTTTCCTAAGCCTCTAGTCTAGTTAATCAGGCTTCCTAGGCACGGATCCCAGGCCTACTATTGTTTTGAAGCGATGCAGGTGGATCTGACAGGCAGTCTTGTTTGAGAACCTCTGGCCCATGGACTTCAGCTCTCCCAGTTCCTCACCTGTGAAGCCTCCCCAGAGTCCCAGCTGTGCATGAAATTGCTTTCATATTATTAACTGTTTTGAAGTCAGAAACTATATTTGGGATTTTATGAGAGGGTGGAATAGTGTTTATATAGTTGTATTTTTTTTTAACCTTTCAGGCAAGATCAAATTTGTATTAGGTAAAAAAAATCAAAGTTAGCTATCCCCAAAGCCAAGCATTAAAGCAGACTGTCTGAAAGGCATTTGTATCTGTGGCCACTGTTTGGCTAGTGGTGCTTCCAGAAATTCCTGAGTTTACATTCACTGAACTTGTGGTGTGAGCCTGGGTCCTTATGTGGGATTTATGTGGAGTGTGGTATGAGTGTTGCTACTGCCTGCTTTTACATTGCTCAGACCTCTGCATATTTTCCTCAGGTGGAAAGGGATCTGTGCTACAGATGTTGCTTGTAGGCAGTTGTGAAATTTCTCTGTCTCTCCAGTGATGCAGGCATAGAAGCTTATACACAGGCCATTCTTATGTTTCTCTGTGCGCTGGCAAACTTCCAGCCCCTTTTACTTTGCTAAAGGTTCTTTTATTTTCAAGCAGCTTTCCAAATGTATATATGGTTCAGTTTGTTGTTTTATAAACTGAATAACCACATCCTGGGAATTGGGGCTTTATATTTGAAGCTTTATGCAGTGGGATATTGATTAGTACCAAAGTGTAGAGCAGCTTCCAAGGCAAACCATAATATATAAGGAGTGCAATTTCATCTGATTTTATTATAATGACTCAATGACTACCACTCTTAAAAGGAACATAAAATAAGTAAAGTGTAATAAATTGAAATCAGTCTTTTTTATTGAGTACAAAGTCATGCAGTTGCAAACATTGACCATCAATAACACTATATAAAAGCAACAAAGCAAATAAACCCCTGAAATATGCTTAACATTAGTATGGTCTCAAGTACTACTTTAGGTTTGATTTAATTAAAAATCTTGACCTTTTATTCGATAAAATATCACTTTAAAAGGACTTAAATATTGTGTTACTGCTTCAATATAATACAACTGATGTTTTAGTATTGATAACTGTGTCTTGGAATGGAGGGTTTGACATGCCATGGCATTCTGTCTTGCTTATGTGCCTGCCCTTTGTGCTTTTCTCCATTGGTTGGTAAATTGTGTTTCTCACTTTACATAACTCAATGATAAGAGCACCCTACCTATATGTCTTACTCTGGGCTGCTGTAATAGAATACCATAGGATGGGTGGCTTATAAACAATACACATTTATTGGTTTTACACTTCTGGAGGCTGGAAAGTTCAAGATCAAGGGGTTCATAGACTCAGTCTCTGGTGAGGGCCCATTCTTCATAGGTTGTTACTTCTAATTGTATCTGTGATGGAAGGCAGCTCCCCGAGACCTCTTTTTATAAGATCGTTAATTCCATGAATCAAGGCCCTGCCCTTATGACCTAATCACCTTGCAAAAAGCTCTGCTTTTTAATACCATCATCTTAGGGGGTTAGGAATTCAACATATGAATTTGGGGGGACATAAGCATTCAGACCATAGGACTATATGAGTTAAAAATTTATATTCTCAGCAGAAAGATGTAAGTGTAATAATGGCAATGGTGGAGGTCAGTGTGCCTTCTTTTATTGTCATAAATGACTATCAATAGGGCTGCATAATGCAAATTTCTATTTAATGTACACTGTTCTACTTTTCTTGTTTGGTAATTCTATTGGCCTGTGATTTTCTTGGGAAATGTACTACTTTATGTCCCCCAGTTTTCATTGAAATCTACTATAAGAAAAGTATTTTCTGGGAAAATGTCACCTCTTGTTTTTTTGTTTTTATTTTTTTTCCAATAAAGCTGGATGCATTTCAGCAAATCAGATTTTATTTTTGTTATGTTAGGAGACAGTGTGGCTTTTTGCCTAATAAAGATCACGTTAATCTGAAGCTAATGAAAAACGAATGAATGGTCAGAAATAAAGCTTTTTTTTTTTTTTTTTTCCTCAAGGGTCAGAGTATAGTCTCCTGGATGGATACTTGGATAATATAGCTCCAGAGATGATTAGGAATTGGTTGGTTCCCATAAATCAACCTATGCAGAAAGGTGACTTCAGTGACAGAAGGCTAGGTCTCAAGCTTTGGTTGCCCACTGAGCAGTCATTTCTGGAATGCTTTGAGCATGGAATTAGAAATACCTATCAACTTCAAAATAAAATCTTGTATTTGGACAAAAAGTTCTCCTTCCTTAGAAATAGTATGTAATATTTTTCCAATTGCAAGTCAAGTTCTAAAACAGTTGCTATTTACCAAAATATACAAATAGAAAGAGCAGCACACCTCTTACACAGTCAGCAGTACTTTTGTCATGTCATTTTGACTGTCCTTCACCAATGACAACCTCTGATAGCACAAAATGGTCCAGAGCAAGCCATATATAATGTGCCATCAGTACATACATCTCAGGCATCTTGGAAAATATTTTAAAAATTTTATATGGAATGAATTACTTACATAAAAACATAAGTAATTATGTAACATAAGTATATATAAACATAAGTAATATAAGTAAATTATATATCTTATATAACTTCGGCAGTTATTTACATGGGCAATAATTATTGATTATAGACAGGTAGAACCTTTTTAGAGGAAGTTTTTTTTTATACTTTTATTGGTGCATTGTAATTATACATCATAGTGAGATTCAAAGTGATACATAAATACATGCACATATCTCGGTATATTGCCCTTCATATCTCACCCCACAGACATTTTTTCTTTTTTAATGCTTCCAGTAATATTTCAGAATAATCATAAGCAAGAAAATTGCAACAGGTGAAATATTTGCAAAGCAGTTATTATCCCTAACCTTTTAAAGAAAGCAATAACAAAGATGCACATAATTTACTTTAACATTTATTAATGAAAGGACAGAAATAGTTAAAATAAAAAGTTCACAGGAAGATCCAGATCCCTGTTCTCTTTCTGCCATAGAGCAGAGCATTACAAATACTTCTGCACCTGCACAAATTGCCTACATCCTTGTCTTTCCTTTTCATTGTTGAACAATCACCAAATAATTGGGCAGGTCCAGACTTGCGTTTTCAGTGTAGACTTGCACTCAAATTGATTCTAAATTGCTCTCAAAGATCTGGTAAAATTTTGAAGGTGTCAAGATTTGGATTAAAAAGAGGTATAAGTTAGTTTCAAATTCTTTGTCCAACAGAACCAATGAATAGGGTAATAAAAAAACAAATAGGGTGCAGCAAGATTTCTGAGTTCATCAGCCACCTTGATGAACTGCTAAAATACGGTGCATTTTCACAGTGCAAACTGAGCACTGTAAAAAGTAACAAGGAAGGCATCAAAAAGCAAGAGAGTTTCCAAGCCTTATAGTTTCAAGGAAAATGTTATAACCCAGTTGAAATAATGTTTATTTTAAGATACAAATTAAAAGCATTGGACAGAATTTTTCCATATCAGAGCAATAAGTATCACATAGTATCTTCCCAAGCCAAGTCCTTTGTGTTTCAAAAGTTACCTCCCTTTGGAAGAGGTAGATAGAAGAGAAATGAAATAGTTTATAGTAGTTTCTCTTCTACAGAATAATATTTTTCTTAATATAATTATTTAACTGTATTTTTATTTAGCAGTTTTCCAAGATTTAATTACCCCATGTTATATAGTCATATCCTAAAATTCATATGTTAATTTGAATTTTAGGATATGACTATATAACATGGGGTAATTAAATCTTGACATAGCCCACAATGTGACTGTCTTTGGAGATGGAGCTTTTATGAGGTAATTATAGTTATATGAGTTCCTAAAGGTTGAGTCCTAACCTGATAGAATTTGGTGGTTTTGTATATAGAGGGAGAGAAAGAGGGAGAGGGGTAGATAGTTCTTATGCCAACATGTGAGGACACAGTGAGAGGTCAAGCTGTCTTTGATTCAGAAAGAAAGCCCTCACTAGAAATTGATTATGCTGGCACCTGGTCTTGGATTTCCAGCCTCCATAACTTTAAGAAAATAAATTCCTGTTGCTTAAGCACCCAGTATGCCCAGTCTGTTGTATTTTGTTATGGCAGCAAACAGAAGAAGACACCTATTAACGGTTATAAAAGCCCCTTTTAAAATTCCCCTTACTGCCTGTCAATTTACCACCTCTATCTCAGGGTGGGACAGTGCGAGAATATAATGTGGTGAGCCATTTTTCTAACTGTGAATATCTTGGTTGTATCTGGATGAATGCTCCATTATATCATCACTGTTTATTAAATGCTTAATCTTTACTGGACATTACATGAGATGGTGTACATCCATCTGTCCTCCTAATTCTTACAAAGATCCTTGGAAACTAGGTACTGGTATACTTTATTGTATTTTAAACACAAAAACAATCAGGAAGTTTACATAATTTGCCCATAGCCAGTAGGTGACAAACTCAGGTTTGCCTACTTTTAAAGCCCCTACCCTTTCCAGGGTGACACATTGTGGTTTTGAGTATAATTTGAGTTGCATCTACCATGGAATTTAGTCACTGGAATTAAATTGGACTCTGAAAGTGAGTAGCAGGGCAAAGAGGCTTTGGAGTCCTATAACTGAGTTTAAATCTCAGAATCTTATTTGACCTCTCTGTGCCTCAACTTCCTAGTCTTTACAATAGATATAAAAAAATCTAACTTGACAGGATTGTTGTAGGAATTGATGGGAAGGGGGATAAAAATTTGTAACACTTGACACAGATTTGCCATTCAATTGGGTTTTTTGTTTATTTCTTCCTTTCCTTTTCCCATTATTTGTTTTTAAATAATACTTATTGATTATTGGCCTATGTACTAGGTACTTTTCTAAATGTGAGTAGCATAACGGTGTCTTGAAGAAGCTTACAATCTCATGGAGCACACAAGGTTTCATAGGAACCCAGAGAGTTCACATATGACCAAGAGTGACCAAGAGAGGTTTCTTAGATTAGGTAAGGTGTCAGCTGAATCTTAAAGAATTAAGAGAGATGAGAAGGAAATATGAGACAGAAGGGAAAATGAGAGCAAGGACATGGGAGGAGAATATAGCATTTAGCGTTTCTGGATCGCTGAGTAAGAGGTGAAGATGGTGCTGGGGAGAAAAGTAGGAGTCATATGTCATAGAGAACTCAGCATCTTGGTAAGAGGATAGATATTTTTATGGTGGAAACGTGAGCCACAGAAGCCCTGGATCTTAAGCATAGAGATTTCTCTGATAGACCCGGCTGTAGAGTTGAGAGGAACGTGATGAGCAGGGAGTAAGAAGCCTACTGCACTAGTGCAGGTGAAGGGGAGAGGTACTCAAGTAGAGACAGTTGGTTTAGGAGATAGAGAGGAGAAGATGGAGTTGAGAAAATTTTTGAAAAATGTAATTTAATTTAATGGATTTAGATGGAAGGGGAGAAAAGAGTTAAGGATGAATGCTGGGTTAAATGGGAGGATATCAGGACTACATGAAAGAGAGAAGAGAGTATGAGGACAGTGGAGATATGCCACTTAGAAATCCCCTTAAGAATACCTCTTGCAGGGAAGCAGTGACTGACAGTCCCAACTATGGTGCCTTTGGATCTGCCATGGTAAGGGATCCCTGAGCTGCTGTCAGTCAGTGCCTGGTCATTACAGTAATGCTGGTGCCAGGCCATTCCTGCCTGGTATGGGCTTTTCCATGGGCAATTTTTGCTCAGATTTCCCGTGGGTCTTTCGAAGACCCTTGCCTTATTCTACAGTATAAGGCTTTTCTTGCCCAATCCTTTCTCCATCTTTTCTTTCCACAGGCATGAGTCTCACATTATGGTCTGATGGGTCTCACTGGCTACCCCATCTCTGTTCCTTCTATCCTTTGCAAATATTTTCCCCCTCCCCCAAATCTCCTAAACCTTTAATATCAATGTATGGAGGACTTAACCTGAAATAAGGAACACTTGAATATGTGTGGGATTAAAGCTCAAGGAGATCAATTACAGAAATACTAAGTATGATGTATCCGAAAGACATCTAGATGGAAAAATACAGTTCAATAAAGAAATTGGAAATTCAAAATCAGAGAAGGGCTTGATATAGATTTGAGAATCTTTAGCATAAGTGGACAATCAAAACTATGTGTTAATGGACTTACGTGAGGAATAGAAGTGATGTGGACAAAGGCAAGTGATTTATGCTCATGTGCTATGGTCTGAATGTTTGTGTCCTCTCCAAATTCATATTTGAAGTCTAACCCCAAGGTGATGGTATTAGGA
>PVLC010026888.1:0-17013 GCA_004027655.1 Graphiurus murinus
AGTATCTCAAAGGCACCCCAGGTCTCAGAGCTGTATACGAAGGGCTCGAGGTAAAACTAGAAACATTTATACACCAAGGTATAAATGCAGTGCAGACTGCCCAGCCGAGAGGATCCAGACTCCTGTCAAGGAAGATGCTCAAGTGTAAGTGGCAATAAGGTCTTCAATAAGTAGAACGTCGTACCTAACAAAGATGTATGATTACAATGCACCAATAATAAATAAAATAAAATAAGTAGACTGTCAAGTCTGGAATAAAACTGCAAGTCTTGAATTACACGTGGGAAACTGGAGCCAGGGAGATCATGGAACTTGTCCAGGGCCACAGAGATATAAGACTAGAACGAAAGTCCTGATTGGGTTTTTCCTGCCATTTCATGCCTAAAACCACGTTGATTAGTGACTTTAAAAATACTATTAAACATTCATTCCGCATGATGCGTTTATGCTTCTGTCATTTAAATTGTTCTTTATCGCTTCTTGTTCCAATCACAAATTGCTTTTGGCACTGCTGCCTCTCATTAAAAGACAGCTAGCTGACCTTTCACGAGGACCAGATGACACCTGCATTCCCTAGCAGGGAGTTTGCCTTTGTTGACTTTCACAGAAGGGAACGGCTAGCAGATGTCTGACAAATCACTGCTGCTAATCCTAGACTATTAATCCACTGTGACAACTCCTCCTCCTCCTCCTCCTCCTCTTCCTTTTCCTCCTTCTCCTTCTTCTTTATATCCTAACATCTCTACTCTAAGGATATATTTTATAATTATTTACAATTGTGGTTGACACCAAGTTATGACATACTTTTGCCAGCCCATGGGAAAATGCAGGTAATAGAGAAAATAAGACCAGATGTGATGGTGCACACCTGCAATCCTCATTCTTGGGAGGCTGAGATAGGAAGATCATAGGTTCACGGTCAGCCTCAGCAACTTAGTGAGACCCTCAGCAACTTAATAAGACCCTGTTTCAAAATAAAAAGTAAAGTGGGGCTGGGGGTGTAGCTTGGAAGAAGAATGTCTCTAGTTTCAGTCCCCAGTATCACACACACACACACACACACACACTAAAACTGGAATGCTGTTGAGATTGGTGTGGCCCTGTGCAAGGAGATTGTGTGCATTCATGAAGTGTTCTATAGCTTTAGAAATAAAAGGGCATCCAAGTTAGATGGAAAAAAAGAAGCTGGATTGTCACTGCAAATGACCTGATCTTATATCTAGAAAACCCTAAAGACCATAGCAGAAAACCACAAGAACTAGTGTACAAACTCAGCAAAGTTGTAGGATATAAAATCGAGCTACTAAAATCAATAGCATTTTTATGTGGCAATAGAAAATTATCTGGAAAAGAAATTAAGAAAGCAATCCCATTCATAATAGCAAAACAAAACAAAACAAAAAAACACAAAAAATGCAATACCCTAGGAATAAATTTATTATGAAAGGTCTTCATAAAAAATGATGAAATAAATTTATTCCCCCAATTATGTTCATGGATTGGAAGAATCAATATTTTTTTTTAATTTATTTTTTTATTGGTGTATTGTAATCATACATCTTAAGTAAGTACAAGCTGGTAGAGGCATACATGCACACAGCACTCATTTAAACCTTCTCCAATTCCCGCCCTATTCCCGCCCCCCTCCCTCCTCCTCATGTTCACTTGTCTTAGTGATTGACTTGGATGTTTGTGAATGGACATCCTGTGCATTAAGGCGCCCCCCCCCCCCCATCACCGTCAGTGAGGGCGCCTTCTTTGCTCGTCTAGTCTAAGGTTTCTCTTTCTTCCTCTAGAAAAGAAAAAGTCCATACTACCCAAAGTGACCTACAAATTCAGGACAATCCCCATGAAGCTGGAGCAAGGCAACTGCCGTTTCAGGACCCGGGGTCACACGCTGGGACAGGTGAGGAGGCTGCCCCTCCCCGAGCTTACGCCCACGCTCTGTGGTTTCTGGAATGGAATACGAAGTTCTCTTTACCAAGGAGTAGGCGAATGGGCGTTTGGATGGAGACCCTTCTCCAAGCCATTGCTTTTGTGCCGTGCTGGCCGTATCGTTTCTGCTCTAACTCCCTGCCCTTCGTCTTGATTTCCTTGGCCCAGCTGTCTGCGTCTCTCGGAGGTGGGGAGGTATGTATTTGCTGATGGATTCATCAGACTGCAGCTAGCTAATCAGAAGTTGGTAGTGCATCCCGGCTAGAGGTGTGGGATCTGCAAAGGTTTTAAGATGTTAGAAAAGTGTCTTGCGGGCTCGAGTGTCCAAGGCCCGACTGATTACCCTTGTCTCTTAGATAAATAGCAGAGGCACTACAGAGATAAACAAGGTTTCTAAAAGCAGGAGTCCGTTTCTAATCAACAGAACCCAAACCATCAGAAAGAAAAGACAGACAATCTCTAAAATGTCAAACAACGATAGTTGGTGTCAATAATGAAGCCCAGGGGTGACGTGCCTTGGCCACGGTGAGAAAGCCGGAGTGTGCGCTGTGCATGTTCCGAGCTCAGTGCTAAACTAATGCACGTCCTCAGACTGTTCACTGATTTGAATTTCATTTCTGAGATTATGATGTACCATCCAAACCACAAGGACCTTCCCTGTGAAATTGAATTATTTTTATTTTGATATTAGACTTAGAGTATTTAATGAATTTTAACTGAAAATTAGTGGTCTGGGTAGCATAAAGGATGATTTTGTATGAACCATAATTCTGGCAAACTTATATTTATTAGGTATCCAAATCTGATTTTTAAAAAATTTTATTGCTATGAATTACCATGAAAGCAAGTCGTAAGAACTTTGGTAATTGTTTTTAGCACACAACTTTCTCTTCTCCCAAATAATTTATTATTGAAGAAAATGAAAAGACACTGACTTTTCCATTATAGCTCACTAAATGCTTCTCAAAAAACACAGACTAGCCGGGCGTGGTGGCACACATTGTAATTCCAGCATTTGGGAGGCTGAGATCAGAGGATCCGGGTTCGGGGCCAGCCTCAGCTACCTAGTGAGACCTTTCACAACTTAGTGAGACCCTGTTTTAAAATAAAGAATAAAAAATAGGGCTGGGAGTATAGCTCAGAGGTAGAATACCCCTCAGTTCAATCCTCAGTACTACAAAAAACAAACAAACAACAACAAAACAGACTAATGCCAAGTTCACCTTCGTAAGTGCCGGGTGTGGTGGCGCACGCTTGTAATCCCAGCATTCGGGAGGCTGAGACCGGAGAATCTGGGTTCATGGCCAGCCTCAGCTACCTAGTGAGGCACTCCGAAACTTAGTGAGACCTTGTTTCAAAATAAAGAATAAAAAATAGCGCTGGGGGTATAGCTCAGAGGTAGAATGCCCCTGAGTTCAATCCCCAGTAACATACACACACACACACACACACACACACACACACACACACGGTATTATATATATATATATTACCTTTTGAGGCTTTAAAAGGTGGCTATTCACTTGATTTCTGTAACGTCAGAAAATCCCAGATCACATATGATGATCAGAAAGTAGGTGTGTTTGTGAGCTGTGCCATCAAGAAAGACCAGACAAAGTTGTGTCTTTCCACAGCGCCAGAACTTATGGAATATTAGTAAGTCCACAAGCTATACTGCTTTTGCCAGTTGCTCTTCACCGAGTTCTTGTGAGTACTTGGAAGCCACAGACCAGTCAATCACAAAATCTTTTATCCAGTCCTAATTGTTCTCCTTCTTTTTCTTCTTCTTCTGTACTGGGGATTGAACCCAGGGGCATTCTACCTCCGAGCTACACCCTTAGCTCTATTTTTAATTCTTTATTTTGAAACAGGGTCCCACTAAGTTGAGGAGGGCCTAAGTAGCTGAGAGTGGCTGTGAACCTGTATTCTCCTGTCTCAGCCTCCCAAGTCCTGGGATTACAAGCATATGCCACCACACACACACACACACACACACACACACACACACACACACACACAGAGTTTATAGAGAGACTAGGAAAGGGTCAGGCGGCGGGCCGTAAGGGTCCAGGAGGTTTTGTTCTTGCTGCCCAGCTCTGGACAGAAGGCAGTTTGGGGGTGTCAGTTTGAAGTACCAGCTTGAAGAGAGCCTTGTGTTTTTTTAACCAGCAGGAAAAACCATACTGAGCTGAAGCCCCAGGTCAGAAAATTAGAAGTGTGTGGTGTGGCCATTTTCCTGGGCAAGGCTAGTGACAAATGACCAGATGGTAGGGTCAGAGTGCCGCTGTGAACGTCTTGGGGTGCTCCTCCTTTTATGGGTCTGGGAGAGGGGGTTGCTTCCTTTGGCGGTCTGGTGTGTTTGGTAAGCTCATGGACCTGGGTTTTCTGGCACGGGGTTGACACGCCCAGGCCTCCGTGTGCTGCCGATTCCGTTCCATAAGCTCACGGGCGGCCGTTGTTTATTAGCATGCTTCATGCATTTATTAGCGTGTGCCTCGTGGTTGTGCTGGGCAGATGGTGGCTGTTGACTCGTGCAAACAGCGGAGCCATCCTACCTCAGCATTTGTTCTCAAAATGGAGTAACTGCTGCTTCACCAAACGGAACTGGAACTGCTGTTCTGTACTTCTTGGAGTCCCTCAGAGCAAGGCACGGTCCTTACTCCTCCTGGCTGTGACTTCAGAAAACAACAGACAATTTAAAGAATTACAGTAATTTCTAGGAACTATTCAAGGTAAATGGAAATAAATTGCTTTTTCTAAAAAATTCTCAGAGTGAATTGGGAAACTATTTATACTGTAATTATCACAGGCAACACTTAACGGAGCTTTCTCTTGCCTGTCACTGTTCTGTGTGTGTGTGTGTGTGTGTGTGTGTGTGTGTGTGTGTGTGTGTGTGTGTGTTTTACTGGATATTGAAGCCAGGGGCATTCTACCTCCGAGCTACACCTCCAGTCCTCCTTTGATTGTTTGTTTTTTGAAACAGGGTCTTACTAGGTGGCTGAGAGTCTCACCATGTTGCTGAGTATGGCCTCTAACCTGCGATCTTCCTGTCTCAGTCTCCCGAGTATCGGGATTATAGGTGTGCGCCACTGTGCTTGGCTTAAGCACCTTTACTTCTTAAACAGGACAGAGGGATCCTATGAGTTAAGCTCTTAGAGAAAGCTTCACAAAGGTGCAGAGCTGAGGTAGTAGGGCAGGGAACAGCAGCATTCTAATTGTGGGGTTGGGCGGGCTTTGTGGGAAACGACAGGAGCAAGGCTTGAAATAAGGACAAGCGATTGACCGGAAATATCGGATTCCCACAGGGAATCCCCAGAGACAGTGCTGCGGTGGAATTGTTTCCCACAGTGATCAATTAATTCAATGCAAGCCCAACCAAAATCAACCCCACAGGGAGAGGGAACACCATTACTGGGCACCAATGCTGTTGATGGCATAAAAATACGCATATTGGCCAATGTCATGGAATAGAGAGAGCAGAAATAAGGGCACAGATATATGGAATTATGACAGAGGAGGCATGGCCTATTAGAGGGAGAGAGGAGCTACTCAAAAAATGGATCTTAAGCCGGGCGTGGTGGCGCACGCTTGTAATCCCAGCATTTGGGAGGCTGAGACCGGAGGATCCGGGTTCACGGCCAGCCTCAGCTACCTAGTGAGGCACTCCACAACTTAGTGAGACTCGGTTTCAAAATAAAGAATAAAAAATCAGGCTCGGGCTATAGCTCGGAGGTAGAGTGCCCCTGAGTTCAATCCCCAGTACCACCAAAAAAAAAAAAAAAAAAAAAAAAAAAAAAAAAAAATGGATCCAGAATCCAGAAAAGTGATCATTCATGTGGGAAGAATGACGATCGTGGGTCCTACTTTACCCCATGTGCAGAGCAATCTACGAGGTCTTAGAATTCTTATGTCAGAAGCAAACTCTTGAAAACCTTTGCTTGAAAATATGTGTTTTTCTTTCTGTCCTTGGGATAGGGAGGAATTCATAAATACAACTCAAAGTGCTACCTGCTAAAAAAGAACAAGGCGTCTGATAATGTGAAAAGTAGAAATTGTGTTTATCATAAGACAGCATATAGAATTGAAAACAAGGACTGTAACCTGGAAGAAAATAACCTCGATGTGTTTAACCTGGACAAAATTGTGCCAAGACTGCACTAAGAACTTCTAAACTCCACAAGAAAATTATAAATCATTTAGCGAAAAAGCGAGGCAAAAATCTGTCCTGCATGTCAGAGAAGAGGAGGCACCAGCGCCCGGTCAGAAAGCCAAGAGGTTGTCAGCTCATTAGGAGTCAGAGAAATGCAAAGCAGAGTTTCTGACTGAGCAGGTCTGGGCGGGGCTCGGTATTTCTTTTTTTTTTTTTTTTTGCGGTATTGGGGGTTGAACTCAGGGGCATTCTACCTTCGAGCTATACCCCCAGCCCTATTTTTTATTCTTTATTTAGAAACCAGGTCTCACTAAGTTGCGGAGTGCCTCACTAGGTAGCTGAGGCTGGCCACGAACCCGGATCCTCTGGTCTCAGCCTCCCGAATGCTGGGATTACAAGCATGTGCCACCACGCCCGGAAGAATATCTTTTAGAAATAAAGTAGGAAAGTTAGCAGGTCTAAACAGCATACTGCTTAGACTCACACACACACACACACACCTGCAGCACTCTAAAATGAAAAGATCAAGGGACATTGAACACAAGAATTAGGAGAGGGCACCAGTCAGAGAAGAGGGTCAGAGGATGGCAGAAGAGGCGCGCACAGGCGGAGGCTGCCTGCTCTGCAGATCTTGGGTTGAGTGCGGAGGTGAGTCTATTACTAGAAAACAATAAATGAACAAACAAAATATACAAGAGGGTCAAATATGGACCAAGGATGAACATCTGCCACAAATCAATGAATAATGATCCATTCAATTATGTGAACTTGAAATTCACCAAAAGTTTATGGATAGCAAAATAGAACAAATTGAGACTATGAAATTTGGCCTCCTGTACTTGTGTGACTAAATTTGGCGCAAAGCAGCCTCCATATCTAAGAACTGCAACCTAGCTTGATGTTCCTGACAGTAGGTTGTAACCAAAGAAAAATGTATGCCCTGGTAACTAAGCAACCAAGCCCTAGCCAATCACAGCAGCCAATGCCTCAGCTAATCCCATGCAGATGACTGCCCCATTAGGCCCAGATAAGGAAAGGGGGAGCTGCCAGTCAGTGGTCTCCTCTGCTTTGCTGTGTTTCTGGCTACAAATAAGCTCACAGCACCATTCTTGGGTGCACAGAACCATCTTGGTTCTGAAATGCCATCTGGTTCCAGCACCTTTTTCTTGCTCAGATAAACTTGTTTTAATTTAACTCATCTCAGGTGTTTGTTTCTTTAATTTTTGAACATAACTAAATGGCAGGCTGAGAAGTTTACAGTTCTTCAGAAGTCCTGGGCACTCATCTGAAGAATCCCATGAACCCTGTCCAGTAATTGCTGAAGGAAGGAAAAAAGGAAGTGAGTTTTTACAGATGAACAGGCAACTAGGGTGCGGACACTCCTCCTCATCTCCATCTGGCATTCCTCAGGGGGCACAGAAGTCAGGATTGGACAAAACCCAAGGGTGGAGAACAGACAGCCCGCGCGCGTGTGAACCCCAGCTCCGTATCTTCTTAACGGTCCGTGTGGACTCCATCATGCGTAAAGTGGAGAGGTAGCCATGTCACACCACTCCGGCATGCAGGCTAAGAAAGGCGTTGTGAGGCGGTGCCGTTGTGCTGACACCAGCTGCGATGGCCATGACCTCGCCAGGTCACCTCTCGGGGGGCTCCCCTTCCGGCCGGTGCATATGCCACCCTCCGTTGACCTGCTCGCCATCACGCGCTGTGTGACGCTCACACCTGCGTCCCTGCACTTCCCAGGTCGCCGTGGGCTGGAGCTGAGAGAGCAGCTGGGGCGCTCTGTAAGCCCCAGAGATAAGGAACAAAGGAATACATCCTCGACCTACCGTGAGCCTCGGCCACTCCAGGTCACGCGGAGCCCCAGTGCCCACCTGCCCCTCCTCGGTCCATTTCCTAACTCTATTTCTCTTCACGGCACCTCTCGCCACCTGAAGCTGTTGTAGATTTATCTGTTAGCGTCTATACCACACGTCGGTCCCCCCCCAAAATGCTGATTGCCAGAGAGCAAGGGCCTCGTCCAGGAGCTCACCGCTGTATCTCCGGGTGCAGAGCACTGCTTGCTATGTAAAAGTTCTCTAGAAGTATGAACTAGGTGAATGAGTGAGTGAGTGAATGAATGAATGCATGGCGCGAGTGGATGACCAGGACTAGCATGTCTCCCTGAGGAAGGGTGGCTGGCTGGGTTCCACCTTCAACCAGGGGCTTTCTCCTACTCGGGGGCTTCCCTTTGAGGCCCTGGTCCAGTGGTTGGCGAAACTGTCTCGGGAGGCTGAGAGAGGAGGATTGCAGGTTTGAGTTCAGCCTCAGCAACTTAGCAAGATCCTGTTTAAAAAAAAAAAGTGGGGGTGTAGCTTAGAGGTAGAATGCCCCTCCCGAGTACTGGGATTACACCCTGCCTAGTAGCCTCCTCTTTTCACATGCCCTGGAGAGGCAGCCTCACTCTGGCACTGTGTCCAGAGGCGTCTTGCATGATGCCCCCCCCCCCCCCCGACCCCGTCCCCACCACCCTCTTGTTCCAGAAGGCAGTAGGTGTCATCCCAAAGGTCTGGACGCCTTTGCTGCTGCGCCTCAGGACGGGGCTCCTGCCTGGCTCGGGGCTGCCGTCCTGGATCCGGTGTCCCGTCCTTTCCCTGGGGATGGATGCTGGAAGGAGCGTCTCACTTCTCCAAGGCTGATACTGTCACCGGCAGGCGATTGTTTTGTTCATTTAATTACGGAGACCATTTCCTAACTTTTACTCCAATTTTTTGGTTCATCTAAAGCCAACTCAAGATCACTGGTGTCTAAAGTCCCAAAGGAGAACTGGGAGTCCTGAGAGGAGGAGCTCTCCCGCATCCACCTTTAATCATCCTCATCCCTCCAGGCCTTTGAAGGCAGTACTTCCCAAACCTGGCACGTGGGAAGCATTAAAGTGAACCCACGCCCAGACTCCAAAGCCTTTGATTTTACCAACCTGGTGAGGCCTAGGGACCCGGATGTTTTCTAAAACCACTCCGAGGGCCAGGCATGGTGGCACATGCCTGTAATCCCAGTACTCGGGAGGCTGAGATAGGAGGGTAGCAGGTTCGAGGCCAGCCTCAGCACCTTATCGAGGCTTTCAGCAATTTAGTGAAACCACGTTTCCAAATAAAAAATAAAAAGGGTAGGGGGTATAGCTAGGAGGGAAAATGCCCCTGGGTTCAATTCCTGGTAAATTCTCACACACACACACACACACACACACACACACACACACACACACGCAATGAATAAATAAATAGCCCTCTGTGAATGTTTCCAACAGCCTCCAAGATTGCCTCCGTCTGTTGCAGAGGTAGGCAGCGTGGCTTCCAGCCCTCCGAAGAGCAGAGATCAGCGCCCAGTACCGCTGGAAGAAGGAGCAGAACAGCAAATGCATTCTCTTGCAGGTTCATTTGTGCCCCCCAAATTTGTATGTTGAACCCTCAGCCCTCAAAACCTCAGAAGGTGACCTTGGAGGTAGGTTCTTCACAGAGGTGACGGAATTATTAACTCATTACCCAGTGACTGAACTCCTTATAAAAAGGAGACACTGAGCCGGGCATGGTGGCGCACGCTTGTAATCCCAGCATTCAGGAGGCTGAGACCGGAGGATCCGGGTTCGCGGCCAGCCTCAGCTACCTAGAGTGAGGCACTCCGCAACTTAGTGAGACTCGGTTTCAAAATAAAGAATAAAAAATGGGGCTGGGGGTGTAGCTCGGAGGTAGAATGTCCCTGAGTTCAATCCCCAGTACCGCAAAATAAATAAATAAATTAAAATAAAATAAAAAGGAGACACGTGGACAAAAAGAAGTACAGAGGGAAGAAGCCAGGGGCACAGGCTCTAAGCCGAGGAAAGAGGCCTCGGGGGAACCGGCCCTGTGGACGCTTGGGTTTGGGCGTCCACCTCCACAACTGTAAGAAATGAATTTCTACTGCTTAGAGATTTGGCATTTTGTTACAGCGGCCCTAGCAGCTCATACTCACTCCCACCACAGTGAAATCACTGGCTAGGCTGTGTGCCAAGCTTGAGAGTTCATTGCTGGAACCTGTGGCCTAGACTATCTGACCTTCCAACCTCCTGTGAGGTGTCGCTGTCTCCACTGTCAGATGTTCAGAGCCACGGTGCCCTGGGTCACCAGGGGAGTTGGGGTCAGGGTCGGCGTCTGAGCCCGGGCCTCGCTCCAAGTCCCAGCTCGCTTTGCTTGCTGATCTTGGGTTTCCTGAGACCTGAGGAAGGTGCTGGTGCCAGAGACAAGGAAAGGCAGAGAGAAGGATGAGAAGAGCAAGGCTGTGCTTCTGCGACCGTCACCTCCCGCTCCGTTCTGCCCAGGACCCTAATGGGAACCGGCAAGCTCCATTCACCGTTTGTGCCACGCTCTAAGAAGCAGAGCCCAGAAGCCCTGCGTCCCACTTAACACACTCCCACCAGTGCCTTTGGCCCCGTCTTTCCCAAACTTCCAGGACAAGCCCAGGCTTTCTGCGAGGGACACTGGGTGAACTCAACCTGTGCCTGTGGGAACTTCACGCCATGCTGGGAATCCGCTCCCTTTCCTCCAGTGGAAGCCTAGAGTTCCCAAACCATGACTCCTTGAGCATGCGCTAATGTGGCCTGACTCTGGTTTTAACTTGCTTCTTCGCTCTGCTTCCTTCCTCAGTGCACCCACTGCTTTAAAGATCCGGGCAGCTCCGAATCTCCAGGAGCCAGGAGGTTAACCAGGAGCCCGGCGGCTTTCCCCTGAATCACCATGCCCATACCCTTTGCTGTGAAGACACCTGTCTGGCTGACCACAGTCTGTTCTTCGCCTTCCTCTGATGAACGATTTTCACTGAATTCTGGCTCCACTTATTATGGCTCGGATTCTGAATTCAAGTACAGACATAAGCCGTCCACATTTTTCAGTGACTTGCAAACCCCTTCTTTCCGGAGACAGTTGCGTTGACTCCAACGCCCCATTCTTGGGGCCCAAGTAGCTTAGCCGTATTTATTCCCAGAGTCCTTTCCTCAGCTACAAGTCCCCAGTTTCAGCTCTCTCCTGGGCTGTCCGCCCCTCTGTCAAGCCGTTGCCCTCTTCCAAGATAACCTAGTCCGTTTAAGAGCAATTATTTTTGCACAGGGAAAATGGTTCTAACGAGGTCATTCAGCTCTGGAGTACTTCATGCGTGAGTTGAATGCGCATTGGCCGTGGTGAGGACAATTAGCCCTCGCTCTTTTCTGCCTGATTAGCTGGCCTCCTCCCTCTCCACACCCAACCTCCAAACTTTAGATCCCTTTCAGAGGCTCTCCGCTGCTAACTCGGCCTGGGGTAGCCCAAGCAGGGACGTGTAACCCTGGATATTGGGGCACGGGGATTTGCACCCCCAGTTACAAGGACAAGGCGGTGACTCCCTGGAAACAGAGAGGGCAGGACAGGCTCAGCATCTTATCCCTGCTCAAGGTCACCTCTGGTTTTGTCCAGCATCTGTCTTGTTTTGAGGGACCAACTTCCCTTAGATGAGGAGTGACCGGATATTGAAATCTTGGAACTTTGTCACCGAGATTCGGTAGACGCCATCCTCTGAGGACAGACGGGACGCCGAGGTGAAGCAGTGAGCACCAGGGACCAGGAAGGAGAGTCCCCCTCCGTGTGGCACTCCCCCTTCCTTCGAGGGAGAGGGCCTTCAAAGAGAAGCCGCAAGGAGCCTTGTGCGCGCCCCAGAGACGACCAGGGACCGCAGCTGACCCCAGCTTGGAACTTAGAGGAAAGGGGACGGGCTGGCCTGCCTGGCCAGTGGGTAAAGAAGCAGCTCTGCGGGTCGGCCCCTTCCCATGTCCAGTGGAATGAGGACTTAGGACCTAGGAGGCTTTACAGTAATGGCTCCTGAGTGCTACGGAGCTGCACGTGTGCTTGTGTGTGTGTGAATGCACACCCGTGTACATGCAGGCACACACACACTGCTGAGCGGGTCACAGGAAGGTGGAGGAGGTGAGGATGGCACCCCGCTGTGGGCATGTACGGAGCTCCCTCAGACACCAGGCCCAAGAAGGCTGCTCTCGCTGGAGGAGGGTTAGAATCCAGGGCTGAGCGGTCTACACAACAGACTTCTATCTTCTTGGGGTCCTGGAGGCCGAAGCCTGCGGCCAGCCGCCCACAGGACCTCACTCCTTCCAGAGCCCAGGGAGAAGCCACCCTGCCTCTTCCAGCCTCTCAAGGCTGCCGGTGATAAGAAAGCAATTCTGAGATGTCCTAAATTTAGTCACCGGCCAGAGGGTGGAGGAGGAGCGTGATGTAGGAGCTGTTTAGCTGACCGCTTCGGGCCAGTCCAAAAGGCCGATGAAACCCTAGACGGAAGTCCTGGGAGGACGCCCATGGCGCCTCACGTCCCCCCGGAGCTCACCAACAGGGCGACGGCAAACTTCTTACAGAGCCCCGCCCCAAAGCTGCGCCGCTTAGCCTTGTCCAGAGGAGGCTGGAGGTGAGCGCTTTCTGCCCCGTTTCCCAGTTATCATTATAAACACCCTGGCTTTGGGCATCTGGCAGACGTTTTTCCAACTGCTCCTCAGCCCTGCTGCTGATAGCTGTGGGAACTCATCCCAGGACGACTTCAACTTGAGGTTCTTAACTCAATTGCACCCTCAAACACTGTATTTCCAGAGAAGGTCCCACTTGGAAGGGCTAGGACTTGGACGCGGCTTGTGGGAGACATGACTCGCTACAGATGCCTGGGGCTGAGGAGGAGGCAGGCTGGACAGTGCATCGTGGTGATCCCGAGAAGGAAAGGGGTCCCCTGTCACCCATGAGTACCAAAGAGAGAACGAGGCAGCTATGCCCCAGACGGTCAGCGCTAATCACCAGGTCTGTGTCAGCCCAGGAGGCCTTGTAGACCGCGTGGGCACCACAGGCCGTGACCCACGGGATGGGGCAAGGGAAGGAGCTAAGCAACAGAAGGTGACTACCTCCCCTCCCCAACGCAGAGCCCTCGCAGGCGCAGCAGCCCGAGCTGGGGATGAAGGCAGGACCATCGACTGGCTTGTGCACATTCGTAGTTAAGCAGGTCATCTTCAGGGTCTGAGAGTGACCAGAAAACCCTTGCGGTTCCTCCAAATCTCACTCAGGTGAATAGGAAAACACAGCACCACAGGATCGAGGTTAAGAGAAAGTGGGAGACCAAGAAAAGAACGTTTATCTTTACCCATCATAGTGACAAACACTCGTGCCGAGCTGTCAGTCAAAAGCCCCCGTGCGCCCCGGGCCAGGCGGGGCCGGCCCAAGCCTTCCTCTACACTTTGCCTTGAAGACTGAGGACAACTGTCGGGGTTCATGGGTCCCCTGGCCTGGACATGGGCTGGTTCTGTCCTTCCTGGCTTAGTGCTTCGCCTTTCCTGCGATCCTGTGCCTCACCCCACCTCTGGCTTGGGCCAGCAGGAGTCTGTTCTGCTGTTTGTGACGGCAGAATCCTGGCTGGTCTGCAGCATCACGACGTCCCAGCTGGGCTGTGCTGGGGGAGGGGAGTGAATTAAACAGCATCTTGGCGCTTACTCATTTGCATGAGGCAGAGTAAGACTCAGCTTAGGGGGCCCTTGGAGACTCACGTGCCACATCGCGATCAACGTATGAGCGCTTTGTGAGCTGTAAGTCCTTCTACCAGTGCACTCGTGATATTTGCATGCTTACATGCCATGCATTAAAACCACTCGTACTCTTGGCCCCTGTCTTCTGCTGTCCTTTCTCCTGGCAGCCAGGAGGACCCAGGGGGCGTGAGTCCCCCAGGATCCTGAAGCCAGGCGTGGCCACGTTGGAGTGGCTTTCTTGGGAACGCTTCCTGGAGGGTGTAGGGCCAGGGGTGTAGCTGGGGGCTGCCTCAGTGATGGCGTTCTGGCCTCAAGAGCGGCCTGAGCCCCGTGGAAGGGTCCACAGGAGGAAGGCAGGTTGCCAGGGTCTCCGAGCCCCCGGGGAGCAGAGCACTCCCCTGGATGGAGGGGTATTTCCCAGCTTCAGCATCGTGTGCAGACAGCTCTCAGAAGCGAGGGCCAGGCAGCGCAGCTCTGCAGCCCAGACTGTGGGGTGTGGCATCCAGAGAAGACAGAACCCTGGGCGGAAAGTGGAGGCAGGTGCCGTCCCCTGGTGGCTTCAAGAGTCTCAGGCATACGCAGGTGCAGAACTGTCAGGACGCTCAGGGAAGCCCAGGACTCCCAGGAAATTCAGCCAGTGAGGCCCAGCGGCCGGTGAGGGAGGAGCCCGGGCCCTGAAGATGTGGCCATTGTGGCCACATCCATGTCCCTGGGACCCCTGGCTCACAAACGCCAACTTAAGTGGTGTTTTACGTTGGGGTGCCCCACCCCCTTTGTTCTTCTGCATTGTCCTCCTCTCTGAGCCTGCCTCCTACCTCCCTCAGAGACAGATCGTGAAAGAGGGTCTGGGAAGATGCAGCCTTTAGGGACAGGGAAGGGAGAAGGGTGCTGCTGACGCCATCCGTCCTCCCCTCCCAGAGCTGCACTAGCCCGCCGCTCCTCTGAGACAGTGGAGACTCGGCCAGGCCGAGGACCTTCAGAGTCCTGCAGCGGTGCCGTGGAGCCGGGTTGAAACCCAGGCCCTCAGCACACGCCACCGGGGCCCCCGAGCTGCGTGCCTGCGCGGTGCTGGTTGGCCCGCCCTGTCCTCTGGTCCTAAGGACAAGGAGTCAGGCTTCCGCGCAGGGGAAGAGCTCGGCTCCCCTCCACAGAGGAGCCTGCTGTGGCCTTCTGAACTGCCTGTCACCCTGTACACACTCAGGCACAGAGGCTGGGCTGCACCCAGGAGGCCTGGGCAGGAGGAGGTGCTGCACACCCTGCAGAGTCCTCCAATGGATGATGTTCTCACAGTACTGCAGGCGGAGCCTGCTCCCGCCCAGTCCTCCTCCTCTGCCTCACTTCTGAGGCTGGGCACTTGCATTTCCACAGAACCCAAGAGTTCCTGGGTGTCCCTGAGCCCTCTGTGGGAGAGTTTTCGTAGACCACCTGGAGATCCAGGGCTCACCTTCCGACACAGGCCAGTCAGACGCCTGCTCCTGCGGTAGCGCCAGGCCCAGCAGGTGCGCCTTCCCACAATCCCGCAGCAATGCTGGGTGTGGAGAAAAGTGGAGCGTGCGAGCTCACCCGTCACAGAGCCGTGGCTGTGTTTCTAATAGAACGACATGAGAACTCGTGAGTTTGGATATACCATCTGCGCTGCGAAGTTAGCAGTTCGTGGGGCCCTTATGCTACATTAATGCTCTTTTCTTCTGTGAATATATATTAACATATGTATGTGTGTTTATGTGTCTATACATGTGTGTGCATACACATACTTGTGCAAAAATACACGAGGGGGCATGTACATCCTTGCAAGGATTTATGCGTGGGTGCATGTGCACCCTTACACGAATGTATGTGCATGCGTGTATATGAATATGCACGTGTGTGCACATGTACATACATATCTTCGCTTTACTATCTTCCATTTTTCCTTATGAAAACCTTTGCCAGTTCTTATCAATAATGAGTGCACTCAGTGGGCAATTTAGCTTGATTACCATTGGCCTGCGTATATACATGGTTGCATCCATTCATTTCTTTGGGGTGTGGTTAGTTTATAAAATCTTGGGGTGCAGACCACCCCAGAACATCCAAATGTTTTCAAAGGAGAATAAAAGTGAGGGAACTGAAGCACTGGCCTCAGCCCTTTCCCTGCAGCCTCAGTTTTTTTTTTTTTTTTTGCGGTACTGGGGATTGAACTCAGGGGCATTCTACCTCCGAGCTATACCCCTAGCCCTATTTTTAATTCTTTATTTTTGAAACAGGGTCTCACTAAGTTGAGGAGGGCCTCACTAAGTAGCTGAGGCTGGCCGCGAACCCAGATCCTCCGGTCTCAGCCTCCCAAATGCTGGGATTACAAGTGTGCGCCACCACGCCCAGCTCCTGAGCCTCAGTTCTGCACAAAGACACTGGCCAGGCGTGACCAGAGCCAGGCTCCCGGCCTCACCGGGAGCTAAAGGCCGGTGCAGGAACACATCTCCCCACCATCCATCACCTTCCCTGCTGATGCCACAGTTGTTGGGGGTGTCCTTGGCCACTGGGGCCCTGCTGGGCGTCCTGACAGCTGGGGGCTGGCGTTGACAGGATGAAGGCCCACCTCAGCGCTGTCACCAACAGTGACCGCCGCCCTGCACCCTGGCTGTCCTCACCAACCACAGTGGAACAGCTCTGTCGCTCGGCTGTGTAGCTGAGACGTGAGAACACGCGGGGTTTGCCCGTGAGATGGGATGGGCCTCGCTGTGACCTGGCGACGTTTGCGTGGGAGGGAGAGAACCATCCAGAGAAGGTGCTCTGAGCTGTGTCTTCACAGAGGCCGTGCAGAGCTGCAACTGGCAAGACCGTGGACCGCGCCTCATGGCGTTAGCTGGGAAATCACAGTGGAATAGTTAAGACCCAAAGCCCACAGGGTCCGGGCAGGGAGAGGGTGTCCAGGTGGCTGGAAAGGTAGCGGAGTCGTGGATTCCCAAGGTTGGCGATACCGCCCCTGGTTGGAGGGGGAGCAGTAGCCTTGGGTATAGTCAGGGTTGTTCAATAAAAATAAGGGTGGTGAAAATGTCCAGGGGCATCAAGTAATCAAGTGATTTTTTTTTTTTTTCTGAAAAAGGGGCAGTAAGTCAGTAAGTGTGGGATCAATGGCTAGATTGTGGTCATTGTTCTGTAGGACAGCTGTTATGAAGTGTTTCCTACCTGCTGAGCTGGGTGTATAGGGGCAGGGGCAGGCACAACACCCAGGTCCCCAGTGCTCACGGTCGAGTGGGACTGATGAGGTAGGCCAGGAAGCGAAAAAGTTAGGTAGGAAGGATGGTACTGGGAGGATCCAGGAAAATACAGTTTTTAAAATCTGGAGAGGTAAGCTAACTCCACCCCTTGGAAGTTTTTTTTTAGGAAGTCCTGC
>PVLC010026889.1:0-22326 GCA_004027655.1 Graphiurus murinus
CTGGGGATTGAACTCAGGGGCATTCTACCTCCGAGCTATACCCCCAGCCCTATTTTTTATTCTTTATTTTGAAACCGAGTCTCACTAAGTTGCGGAGTGCCTCACTAGGTAGCTGAGCTGAGGCTGGCGGCGAACCCGGATCCTCCGGTCTCAGCCTCCCAAATGCTGGGATTACAAGCGTGCGCCACCACGCCCGGCTGATCATTTCTTTTGATGAACAGAAAATTTTTAGTTTAATGCCATCTCATTCATTAATTCTTGTTTTAATTTCCTGACCTTTGGGAGTCTTATTTAGAAAGTTTCTACTTGTGCCTCTTTGTTGCAGTGTTGGACCTATGCCCTTCTCTAGTAATTTCAAAGTCTCTGGTCTAATTTACAGGTCTTCAATCTATCTTAAGTTGACTCTTGTGCAGGGTGAGAGATATGGATTTGATTCCATTTTTCTATAAATGGATAACCAGTTTTACCCAACATCTCTTGCTAAAAAGGCTTTCTTTTCTCCAGTGTATGTTTTTGGCATCTTTGTTGAAATTAATCTGTTTCTGTATCTTCTATTCTGTTCCATTGGTCTATGTGTCTGTTTTTGTGCCAATACCATGCTAATTTTTTTTTTTTTTTTTTTTTTGCGGTACTGGGGATTGAACTCAGGGGCATTCTACCTCCGAGCTATACCCTCAGCCCTATTTTTATTCTTTATTTTGAAATCGAGTCTCACTAACTTGCAGAGTGCCTCACTAGGTAGCTGAGGCTGGCCGCGAATCCAGATCCTCCAGTCTTAGCCTCCTGAATGCTGGGATTACAAGCATGCACCACCACGCCCGGCTGCTAATTTTTTTTTTTTTTTTTTATTACTGTAGCTCTGTAGTATAATTTGATGGCAGGAATTGTGATGCCTCCTTCATGGTTCTTATTGCTGAGAATTGCTTTGGCTATTCTGGGTCTTTTGTTTTCCCATATGAAATTTAAGACTGATTTTTCTAGCTCTGTGAAGAATAACATTAGTATTTTGATAGGGATTGCATTGACTCTGTACATAACTTTTGGTAGAATGGATATTTTGGTAATATTTATTCTGCTTAATTAAGAGCATAGGAAATATTTCCATCTTCTAATATTTTCTTCAATTTCTTTCTTTAGTGTTTTATAATTTTCATTGTAGAGGTCTTTTACCTCCTTGGTTACATTTATTCCTAGATAGACTATTATTTTTGAGGTTAATGTGAAGAGAACTGTTTTCTGGATTTCTTTTTGAGTGGCTTCGTGGTTGACATATAGAAAAGCTACTGATTTTTTTTCAGTTTGATTTTGTATTCTGCTACTCTGCTGAATTTGTTAATCAGCTCTAGAAGTCTTTTGGTTGAGGGTTTTGGGTCTTCTAAGTATAGGATCATGTAATCTGCAAGATGCCCTCTTTTAAAACAGAGACAAAAAAAGGCTGGTGGTGTACATTTGATGTAGAATGCCTCTGGGAGTTCTACAAAACAAAAGGGGGACACCATGGAGTCCATGCACTGATGGAAAATCTTTGCTTTGGCTACTAAGGACTTACAAAAGGGGAAAGAATAGTGGCAGTTGGGTATATAAGATGGAGGGTTGTACTCTCTATGGTTTATATTAATTGCTACTGTGATTTTCTCAAAATTGGTCAAGAAATCTCTCAATCACCATAAACTTAGTATTCTGTCTACTCTGGTAGAAAACAAACACATGATGTGGCCCCTGGTTGTTGTGTTTTCCTCTCCTTTTTTTTTTTATTAAAGAAGCAGCTCACTCAGGTAACTTAAATTTTTTTGATCTTATAGCAACTAGATGCAGAAAAGAGAAATGTGAGGATGCACAATCCATTTTGTTAATTCTACACCAAGTTGGACATCAGGAAAAGCACCAAAAAACTCTTTAAATTATTGCGCATATTGAAAATTACAATCATTGCACATTGATAATCTGAGGCAAAAGATGAAGGTTTGTTATTTGTTTGGGGGCGGGGTTGGTTGTGGTGGTAGTGCCTGGTTGATTGATTGCATTACTGGAAATTGAACCCAGGGCCTCACACTAGCTATGCAAGCACTCTACCACTGAGTTATATCCCCAGTCCCACCACTTCCCAATAACGCCACAGGCTAGTGACCAAGCCTTTAGCATACTGGCCTTCAGGGGATATTTAAGATTCAAACCATAACACCACCCATTTATACTAGTATGGTGGCATGTATAAAAGGGTGGTGTTATGATTTGGATCTTAAATGTCTTGTGTCCAGTTTCTGTATTAATACTGTATGCCTAGAAGCTATTGCATATTTGTAATATGCTGGACCCTCTTTTAAGAGCACTGCTTATCTATTACATAATGTAATTATTGTAGCCAAGCTATATTACTTTTATTACCCTAATTTTAAGAACAACAAAGTTAAATAACATGTTCAGACTCTCACAAATAATGCATAGTGGAGGAGGGATTCACATAGAGGCAATCTAGCTAGGATTGAGTATGTATAACCACTGTGATATCCCACCTCCTCCCTGGTATGGATCAGAACCACAGTGTTCTGCAGAGGTGCCACTGCTGCTTCTGCTTCCATTTAGGAGAAATAGCAAAATAGATTGAATCAAAGTAGTCATTTGCTTTGGTGAACACCTGTATTCCTGATGGTGTTATAATCAATCCTGCATTAACCTTGTGACAAAAGCATCAATTATTGTTGATTTCTATTCTGACAACAAACATGGACATTTCCAATTATCTCCTGTAATCATTAGTACATTTTCCAAATGAAAAAAAAAGTCTTGAATTTTTAGTGGGAAAATTAATCACTCAAAGTCTAACCTGTAGCCTACAAACAAAAGCTGGCCTAGGAGACTGATGCAGGGACCAGGCAAAAGTATACATTAGTAGTGTGAATGGCCAGAATCAAGGAAACACCGTCTCAGGGTCAAGGTCAAAGTTTTTAGTGTGGCTTGAAAATATCTCCATTGAAATGCTCCCGATAGTTTTTGAGATCTCTCTCTTGACACTGTCCTCTTTGCACTTTATGCTCTGCTTCCCTGAGCTTCTCTCAGATTCTGAACTTCACTTATGAGAGCTGACAGTAGTTTCAGTCCCTTTACTACCAACCAGCTGTTGTCATCTTTCTAAATCCTCTTACCTGAATCTTCTACTTAACTCTAGGATCGCAGCCAAATGCCTGAAGTCTTCCCCAGAGACTAGATGGGTTCTTCAGTTTTGTGCATAGTTCTTTATAGTTCTCCTTTTGTTCTGTTTCCTTCCTTTCTTTCTTTTGGCTTCACCAGGGATTGAACCCAGGAACATTCTACCTCTGGACTACACCTCTAGCACTTTTTATTTTTGTTTTGAAAAAGGGTCTCACTAGGTTACTGAAAGTCTCACCAAGTTGCTGAGGATAGTCTTGAATCTGTGATTCTCCTGTCTCAGTCTCGCAAGTACTAGGATTATATGCATGCGCCACCATATCCAACTCATTGTCCTTTCTTCTTGATGATTGTTGAATTATCTGCTTTCTTTGCTAGAAAAAGATCTTATGTCTATTTGGGTCACCACCTCTTCAATGCAGTGTCTAGCATATAGAGGAGCTCAATAAGTATGTCAAATAAATACTTAATACTCCATGCAAACCCTGGAAAAAGGTACATTTTTCATTGCTTTTGCTGTATATTATCTATCTGCATTATACATATGACCAAATATGAAATTAAAATGTTATTGAGTATCCTTTACTAATTTTATCTTTTGAAGTAACCCTGGGGGAATAAAACGAGGACTGGAGTTAGATAGAGATCGTATGATTTGGTCCTTCCACTAATTATCTATGTGATATTAAGCAAACAACCATGAATCTCTGGTTCTGAGTTAGTATGGTGAAGGAGGTAGATTAGTGATTATTAAAATCCCTTCCAGATCTGAAGCAATGTTCACTTTGCCTTAGAATAGACTTCTAACAGTGATTTTAGCCCAAGTAGCACCATTGTGAATATGGAAAGTGGTGATTAATGGCCATTCTAATTCCTAAATTCCAGAGGCTGGAAAGCCAGAAGCTCCACCACAGACTCCCTTGCAGCTATTTTAATAAATGTGTTTTGGATTTAGCAGGTTAGATGAGGTTTGGAAGGCAGTAGTGAAGCTGAAGCTCAGTGGTGAAGTTGAATCTCTGACACTTCTCATATTTCTACTGCCAAGCCCAGTTGTAAAGTTTTTTTTTTCTTTTCTTTTCTGAGGTGGTATTAGCACAGGTCCTAGTTGTGTGGGTGTCAAACTGCAGAGCATGGGCATTTAGTTGGCTTCCATGGGTCACGGCAAGCACAGCTCATTCCAGTTGGCAGCAGGAGCAGGAGCTGTTTTGATGATAATGATTTGATCATCATGGTAGCTGGATGTGGTTCCAGAGCTAGAGGCTTCCTGATGTAGGAGAGAGAGACCCGTTGTGGAGAATATGACTGCCAGAAACAGGCGAACATTTGTCTTGAAAAGATCCAAGGGTCATGGAAAGCCATGATTAGACTGATGGATTTGCTGAAAGCAGACTGTTCCTCCAAGGTAAATGTTCCCCTGTTCTTGCTGGCTCCTATTCCCAAATATCTCGCTTGTCAAATATTGTGGCAAGGATCTTCTGCACATCCTCAGTGGTTTTATTGTTAACCGCTATCTCAAAGACTCTCTACAATTGTTCTGCTGCCTGCCCAGTTAAATTTTAACCCCTAGCCCTTGCTGCACGTTTACTAGTTAAACTTTACCTACCGGGCTTTGCATGTATGCAGTAGCATCAGTACCTCAACCTCCCCCATCAAGAATGAATAAAAGCTGTGAACCAATGTCCAGCAGGACCTTCACTTAAGAGTGAGGTCCTGTGGTCTGCCCCTCTCAATCTGCTCACTGTCTGTGTCCCTCTTTTCCTCTCAGGTGCACCGAGGGATGGGAACTGACACTATCTTGGTGGATCAGTTCTGTGGTGTAACTTTGAGGAGAGAATTCAATCTAAAGTCTGTTTCTTCAGCCTTCCCAGAGATTTGTAAGCTACATATTAAATGCCCAAATTCTGAATTCCCTCCTGCTTAAACTGGTTGAATGAATTTTGTCTTCTACCTCTGAAGATGTAAACATAGACATTTATGAAACCCAGTCAAGAACAAGGTAATCTCAATAAGGCCTTATAATTTATTTATTTATTTATTTATTTATTTATTTATTTATTTATTTATTTGCAGTACTGGGGATTGAACTCAGGGGTATTCTACCTCCAAGCTATACTCCCAGCCCTATTTTTTATTCTTTATTTCAAAACCGGGTCTCACTAAGTTGTGGAGTGCCTCACTAGATAGCTGACGCTGGCCACGAACCCAGATCCTCCGGTCTCAGCCGCCCAAATGCTGGGATTACAAGTGTGCGCCACCACGCCTGGCTTCAATAGGCCTTATAATTTAATAAGGCTGTTTTCCTATTCACTCCAGGGCCACTATTACATCCAGGATAGAGGTGTTGTCTGCAAATGGTTCACATTAGAGTCATTATGAAGCAATTCCCAATGTCTAGCTCCCTGAGAGCATGTTGTGCTTTATTACTATGGCTCTGATACTCTCACAAAAAGAAAAAACATTCCTTTTGTTCTGTTTATAATATATTATAGCTTGCTTGACAGATTCAAATATGAATAAATCAAGGTCTGTTACCTGTGCTGAGAGAGACCTTGGGGAATTCTATCCCTACAAATTATAAAGTAACCAAAATGTCATTTTTAATCTTCTTTCTGAGCTACCAAGGAAGTCAAGGCTATAAACCCTACTCCAAAGTATCCAGTTCGGCAGCTCGCACTATTGCTATGTAGCTACCGGCCTGAAAGCATGGTGAATAGCTTAGGCTGAGAATTTGAAACACAGGAGTCAGTCTGTCTGATTTCCAATGCAAATCAGGAAACTAGTTATTAAGAGGGGCAGTGAGTCAGGAGAAGAGCTCTTTGAACATGCAGAGAATATCTTATTCTTCTAGTTGACAGTGTATTACTGGTCAAAAATTAATCTTTGTAAAAGTCCTCCTGTGAAAAGTCTTCCACAGCTGGGATTACTCTACCCGCAAGGGCAAATTTATAACTCTGAGGAAATAAAACCTCGAAACTAACAATTCTTTATTTGATGTGAATATGGAATCACATCACGGGACTTTGAAAATACTATGCTATTATCCCTGGAATTGCTGGGGATGGGAACTTTGTTTAAAAAATATTTAGCTCCTCTTAGTGATTTTTATCTTCTGTAAAAAATCAGAATTAAAAGGAAGTTGTTATGGTGTCTAGGTGACACCATAACATTTTCTTTGTTTTGTGCAGGTTGACAACTAATTGGTTTATCCTGGGTCTGGCTATTGTACTATGTATTACGATATTAGGTTTAGGCCAGTGACTTTTCTTGGACCCAAGTCCATCTATTTGATACTTGAAAGCCAATATTTGGGAGATGAGAGTTGGTGGGGAGAAAATTAGGTTTATTCAAAGACCAGTAACCTGGAAGATGGGAGGGGGGACAATTGTCTCGGAGCCCCATCTTGCTTAGGGGGTGCAGGTACAAGGCTTATATGGGAATTTGGGGAGTTATATCAGATAAGTGAACACCAGGATAATTATTTCGTGGTTTTTCTGATATCCAGGCTGTGAAGGTCATCAGATGTCCTAGGTTCTGACAATCTTGAGAAAACTTACTAAGTCTTACTGAGTAAGAAAACTTAGTAAATCTTATCACTCATGTCTTCTCAGTTCCTTTTCCCAGAAAGAGCTAACCTTGCAGTTAATTATTAAGATACAAAAGCCATCTTTTGCTGGGGTTCAGGGGAAGATAGCAAAGGGTGACTTTTGCAGAACAGTTTTAACCCATTAGGTGGCTTCAGTCAGTGGTGTCATCTATAGCAAACTAGCGGGAGACTAATGATATATTGATTTGCTGTGTGACCTCCAAAATTAGTGATTTAAAAAATCAACTAAAATCAAGTGAAGCTAGAGGGTTCATTTAGGTTTTTCCTTGGCTACATGACCTAAATATTATGTCTTTTTTTTTTTTTCCATACTTTACTGATGGGGAAGATGAGGTAAAGAGATGTTAACAGATGTTAAAGTCACGTGACTGACAAATTTGTTCTTCTGATTCTTACCTGGGCTGTTTCTCTCCTTCTCACTGACTTTCATACCACCTTCCACAGAGGTGTCTCAGGCTGTCATGAGAGATGTGGGTTGTGTGGCCAATGTGGAAATGAAGAGTGTTTGAGGAAGGGGCACCCTTACATCAGAGCAGCATTGTCTTTATTAGTTTTAGTTATTAGGATTCCACAATGACTTCTTTTCTTTTTTGGGTACTAGAGGTTGAACCCAGAGGCATTTTACCTGCAAGCTATATCCCCAGTCCTATTTTATTATTTATTTTTAAACAGGATTTCACTAAGTTGATGAGGGATCTCACACAGTTCTGGGGCTGGGCTTGAACTTGAGATTCTTCTGTCTCAACCTCCCAAGTACTGGGATTATAGGTGTGTGCCACCATGCCTGGCTTGAAGATTTAATTTAAAAATTATTTTAGAGCTGGGCGTGGTGGCACATGCTTGTAATCCCAGTACTTGGGAGGCTGAGACTGGAGGATTCAGGTTCTCAGCCAGCCTCAGCTACTTAGTGAGGCCCTCCGCAACTTAGTGAGACACTGTTTCAAAAAAAGAATAAAAAATAGGGCTGGGGGTACAGCTTGGAGGTAGAATGCCCCTGAGTTCAATCCCCAGTACTGCAAAAAAATTATTTTAGATCCAAAAATGTTTGGATCTTACAATACTTTCTTGATATTTTTGTTTTATCCTTTCTTCTTTTCTCTTTCCTCTTGTCTTAAAAAATGTAAGTTTCTCTTCTCTTTATGGAAAATATAAAAAGTGAGGAGAGGTAAAGGATGCCCTCTTGTACATGAGTGACCCCAGGCATGTGATGTGGATTCATTTTAGTTTAACCAACCTCCATTACCCATTTCTTCAGTATTCTTTTATTGAGGTGTCCCCCTCACCTGACAGGCACTGTGCTTTGTTCTGGGGATGCAAATACAACTCACACATGGTACCTGTCCTCATCATTTTCACATGGGAACCTGGGGGAGGGAACTTGAAGTGATCAGGGGATTATACTCAGGTTGAGAACTTTTGTTGGCCACATTGATCTCCTGGTGATGTGAGCCAGGTAAAGTTTGCTTATTGTCTTTCTATTCCTATGTTAGCAGCCCCACTTCTCACACAACTTAGTCTTAAGGACATCTTTTTCATTTAGGACAGATATCAAGAGAAAACCAGCCAATCCAGGAAGGAGGTAGTGTCTGTCTACTCTCACCTGTTGCCAAAAGAACAGGCTTAAAGTTTCAAGTTGGATGAACGATTCCTGTCTTGAATAAGTTCTAGATGGACAGTTCTTCAACAGCCTGTATTGAATTAATACTATTTTTTAGGCTAGGAAAATTTTTATACTAGCACTTAGAAACAGCTGATCTGGTATCATTTCAAATGGTAAATGGCCCATTATGTTCTTACAGTGTCAGAAAATACCAATTACCAAAAAAATACATAGAATCTATGATATGTCAGTTCACTAAATGCCTATGTTTTCCTCAAAGTGCTATTGTTTTAGCATTTTTAGATAGTTTCTAGCACTTTAGAGAAGAATTTGATGACCAGAAATGGATGTCTATTTTATATTCCAAAATGATTAAATTTATCCTGCACTATCACTTGCAACAGACAATAATTCTCCTATCTAAGGATATGAGGACAGTTTAAGTTGAGCTTCTATTGACGTAGAAGAGACCTTTCTTGAAATTACTCATTTTGTAGTTCTCCAGTTTCTGGTGAGAATCATATTAGTAATGAGCAGGAAACTTTTCAGCACACTGAAATGTACTTAAAAATCAAGTCTTTGACTCAAGAATTTGACTTGACTGAGGGATTTATGCTTCCTAATGTTTAAGCCATAACTTCCAACTACTTTCAATTCCATCCTATTGCATGTACAATAAAAACTTATTTTCTTACAATTCTGGAGGCTGAAGATCAAGATCAAGGTGTTGGCAGGGCTGGTTTTTCTTTCTTTCTTTTTATTATTGGTGCATTTTTAACCATACAACTTGTTGAAGTTCACAGTGATATAGGCATCATACACACAGTGTTCATTTAGCCCTCTACCAGTTCCCGCCCTCCCCTCCTTCCTGTTCTCAGCACATTGATAAGTTTGTGTATGTACATCAGGACCATTGAGGTGTTTTTCTCTTCCCCCCTCCCATCTCCCTCAGGTCACCTTCTTCACTCAACCATAGGAGGGAAAACATTCGACTTTTCACTTTTTGTGACTGACTAATCTCCCTTAGCATAATGTTCTCCAGTTCCATCCATTTCCCTGCAAATCACATAATTTTGTTTTCTCTTTATGGCTAAATAGAATTCCATTGTGTACATATCCCTTAGTTTTGTAATTCATTCATCTGTTGATGGACATCTTGGTTGGGTCCATAGTTTGGCAATTGTGAATTGTGGCACTATAAACATAGATATGCATGCATGACTCTGGTAGTTTGGTTTCCATTCTTTTGGGTAGATACCCAGGAGTTGTATAGTTGGGTCATATGGTTGGTTCACTCCTATTCGTCTGAGGATTCTCTACACTGTTTTCCAACGTGGTTGCACTAATTTGCAATCTCACCAACAGTGTATCAGAGTTCCTACTTCTTCACATCCTCTCCAGCATTTCTTATTATTTGTGTTTTTAATTATTGCTATTCTAATTTAGGTTAGGTGAAATCTCAGGGTAGTTTTGATTTGCCATCTCTCTGATTGATAATGATATTGAACATTTTTTTCATACATTTATTGACAGCTGGTTTTTCTGAGGACCATGAGGGAAGAATGTTTCAGGATTTCCCTCTTGGACTATTGATACTGTCTTCTCCTTCTGTCTTCACTTGACCTTCCCCCCAATGCATATCTGTGCCTTATACTCTTGTTATCATGACACCAGTCATATTGAATTAGGACCTACCACAACGATCTTATTTAACCTTTATTTCCTCTTTAAAGATCCTATTTCCTCATAGAGTTACATTCTGAGATTAGGACACTGTGTGTGTGTGTGTGTGTGTGTGTGTGTGTGTGTGTGTGTGTGTGTTGTTGGAGATTGAACTCAGGGGCATTCTACCTCTGAACTTATACCACCAGTCTTATTTTATTTGTTACTTTCTTTTTTTTTTTTGTGGTACTGGGGATTGAACTCAGGGGCATTCTACATCCGAGCTATACCCCTAGCCCTATTTTTTATTCTTTATTTTGAAATAGGGTTTTACTAAGTTGCAGAGGGCCTCACTAGGTAGCTGAGACTGGTGGAGAACCAGGATCCTCCAGTCTCAGCCTCCCAAATGCATGTGCCACCATGCTCCACTTATTTATTATTTTGAAAGAAGTTCTCACTAAGTTATGCTTAGGACCTCAATAAGTTGCTGAGGCTGTTCTCAAACCTGAGATCCTCTTGTCTCAGCCTCCTAGATCCTGGGCTTATAAGAGTGTGCCACCATACCTTGGTATAAAGTGACACAAGTCAGCCCATAAAAGTGTGATTCAGGCTAAGTCATCTGGATTAAAATATTCTATGTAGATTAGAATTGGTGTATTTCTCCCATCAGGTGGTAGACAGTTGATATGATCTGAGCAAGAACTGTAAGAAAGCAGCACCTGAGAGCACAAGGACTTTGTTTTCATTCTTCTATTTATGTCCCTATCAGCTAGAAAAGTAACTCATAGATAGCAGAAGGCCCCAAATGTGATTTTTTTAAAATGAATGAATGGCTGAATGAATGGCAGGAACAGTGTGCTCCTACAAGTACTGTAAGGAAGTTCTGAACAATGCTGCAAAGTGGGTAATTATTATATTGTGACCAGCAAAGCAGCCTTCAGTGGGGGAGGGGGTTAAGCAAAAATCCATGTTTAATCTAGGAAGAAAAATGTCAGTTTCTCAAGGATAAATACAAAAACTATCCATCTGAAACAAAAAGAATTGGTGCATTTCTTTATTTACATTTTTTTTTTTTTTGCGGTACTGGGGATTGAACTCAGGGGCATTCTACCTCCGAGTTACACCCCCAGCCCTATTTTTTATTCTTTATTTTGAAACCGGGTCTCACTAAGTTGTGGAGTGCCTCACTAGGTAGCTGAGGCTGGCCTACATTTTGACTTTACTAATAGCATGGGAAACATGAAATAGGATTTTATTTGGTTTATTATTTTAAGACTACAAAGGTAACAAATTTACACACATATGAATCAATTGAGAGCCATAAGATAGTATGAGTGGAAAAAGGAAAATAAACTCTTCTATAGAATCTTGGTGATTTCCACCACACAAATAGATAACTAGATACTCAAGAGTATTTGCTTTTGAGTTTTTTTCTACTTAAAGTAGTAAAATAGAGAGGTAATGGAAACAATGTCTATTTTAAGTCTGTGACAGGGATATAATGAAATTATTATTGTTGTTGTTAAGATCTTATTTAAAATTGCTGCATGCTGGCTGATTTTTAGTAATTAAATATTGTCCTAGTAAAATCAGTTATAATAATTATGGGATTTGTTGAAACTCAGTAGTTGCTTTAGATTACAAGGTTGGAAATTTTAAACTAGACAAGTAAATCTATCACCACAATGCCAAGCCTCTGGGAAGAGGTCTCGAGTTACCCTCTGTAATGCCAGCCTATTCTCTAAGTGTTTTACTTAGCGTTTTTGTTGCTGGTACCAAAATACCTGACAAGAACAACTGAGAAGAGGAAAGGTTTATGTGGGCTTATGGTTTCAGAAGTTTAGTCCATGGTTAGCTGACTCCAAGACAAAAATATCATGACCAAGAGAGCACAGTAGAGGAAATGTTGCTCAACTCATGGCGTCAAGATGTAGAGAGAGGAGAGGGGAGGAAGCAGCTAGGGACAGAAATAGTCCTTAAGGCCATGCCCACAGTAACCCACCGCATCCAGCCATGTCCTTCTTGTCAAAGTAAGTCCTTTTTAATTATTTTACCTCTGAACTTTTAAGCATTGCCAACACATGAGCTTTTCTAGGGGACATTCCATATCTAAACCATAGCATTAGGCTCTAGCTTTCAATTGTTGCATACTGCCAGAAATTCCAACAAAGCACAGTATCTTATAAAGTGCAGATTTATGTATTTGACAAATAGGTTACATACCACTTGCTATGTGACATGTAATATTCTAATTAATTGACATTCATTAGATGGCTTACTCTGTATAATAACTCTGAGTGGAAGGCTTATAGTAGTTTATAATGATCAATGCCACCTTATAAATGGGGAATAAAAGGCACAGACAGGTTTGGGTACTTGCCCACAGTCACACAACTACCAAGTGGCAGAGCTGAGATTCTGACTGTACATCTGAGCTTTTGATGACTGTGCTGTGCTACTAGGAAGGCATAGGAGATGTGTTCACAGTTTCCATGTTTCATCGACCACTCTAATCTGACTTCCATCTCCTCTGCCAAGTGAGGGGATCTTGCCCATGTCACTCCTCTCTTGCCATATCCAGTGTCTATTCATTTGTTCTATTTTAAACTTTCAGAGACATGATTGTTGGGGTTCCTTGCAGGCTCTTGTCTCTTTCTATTCATATTCTTTTCTTGATTACCATGGATTGAATTATATCCCCCAAATTTGTATGTTGAAACTTTAATCCCCAATTCTGCTGTGTCTGCAGATGGGATCTTAGAAGAGGCAATTAAGTTCAATGAGGTCATAAGTGTGGGGTTCTGATCCAATAGGGCTGGTATCTTTATAGGAAGAGGAAGAGACATCATAGATGGGCACCCACAAAGAAATGCTATGTGAAGATACAGTGAGAAGGTGACCATCTGTGAGACAAGGTGAGAGGTGCCAGGTCAACCAACACTGCTGACAATTTGATTTTGGACTTTAAGACTCTAGAACTCTGAGAAATTAAGTTTCTGTTGTATACACTCTCAGCATACTATATTTTGTTACAGTAACTTGAGCAGTCTAATCCAGTTATTTCATTGATGATTTTTTTAAAATGCCATCTATCTACAGATGATGTCAAAATTTATATCCTCAGCCCTTTTCACTAAGCTCTAAATTCATATGTGAACTTGTGCATCTGACATTTACATTTGATGTGCAATAAGGATACCAAAGTTAACATTCAGTACTCTTGAAAAATCTGCAAAACCGGGCGTGGTGGCGCATGCTTGTAATCCCAGTACTTGGGAGGCTGAGACCTGAGGATCCAGGTTTGAGGCCAGCCTCAGCTACCTAGTGAGGCACTCCACAACTTAGTGAGACCCTGTCTCAAAATAAAGAATAAAAAATAGGGCTGGGGATATAGCTTGGAGGTAGAATGCCCCTGGGTTCAATCCCCAGTATCGCAAAAAAAAAAAAAAGAAAAAGAAAAATCTGCAAATTTGCTTTTCTTTGTCTTCCCATTCTCATCAAATAATATCATTTTCTGTCCAAGTGCTCAGGCCTAAAACACAGGAGTTACTCTTGAGACTTGTCTTTCCCTTATCCTACCTTTTTTCCATCACCAACACTTGCCAGCTTTGTTTCCAGAACAGAGTTCAAATCCATCTATTTCACTCCACATTTACTATACAATCTTTGCCCAGATCACCATGATCATTTGCCTGGTTTACTATATTTCCTTCAAGCTCAACATCCATTCTCAATTGTGTTCTCCTAAAAGCAGTGAAAATCATCTTCCTAGAAAATAAGTTGGATTATATCATTAACCTGTGTAATTATTTGGACTTAGGACGTCCCCCTAGCCCTCGCAGAAAAAAGATAGCAATGTTGGAAGAGGAGCTTTATTGCTAAAGAGGGGTCCCTGGGGGTGTGGCCATGGGGATGATATGGCTTCTTCTCCCCTGGTATGAGAGCAGATCTCTCTCTCTCTCTCTCTCTCTCTCTCTCTCTCTCTCTCTCTCTCTCTCTCTCTCTCTCTCCCTCTGTCTTCTTCCCACTGCCATGGCCCAAGCTCTAGAACCTGGCCTCACATGGACTGAACCTGGAATCTAAAAACAACAACAAAAACAACAACAACGTGAGCAAATAAATCTGCCTTCCTCTAAGTCATATAATCAGTTGTTTTGCATCATAGAAGTGAGAATGTTGACCTAGACAACCTGTTTAAAAATTTTCAATGACCTCCACTTACCATTTGAATAATCCAAATTGCCAACTGTGGTCTTCAAAGTTCTACTCTCATTTTTACTGATATGTCCCCCAGAGTTTAGAATAGTGCCAAAAGCATAGTAGGCACTCAAAAAATTATTTTTATCTACCTCTTTGACCTCATTTCATGCTATTTTCCCCAAACTTGTGAATCTCCAGACACACCTACTTTTTTTTTTTTCTCTTGGAACATATGAAATATTTTTGCTTCAGGATCTTTGCATTTGCTGTTATTTCTAAGGAGACTCCTCTTTCCCAGATACTTTAGTAGCTAGTTCTTGCTCATCACTCAGTCTTCATCTTAAGTGCTACCTTCTCAGATATGCTTGCTCTGACCCTCTAGATCCCTTTCTGTTGTATCATATTATCACTGTATTTAAGAATGCCAATATTAGAGGTGTCCTTATCTCTGCTGGAGTAAACTGTAATGACAGAAATTGCATTATATGTAGAATCAGAAGACCAATTTGAAGGGTTTCTGCAGGGGTCCAGCCGTTGAGGCAGTGGGGTCGGGGTCCCTCGATAGGTGTGGATTGAGACGAGGTCAGGAGAATATGCTCACATTGCACGCAGTGTTGATGCAGATCTGTTTATTGCTTGTAGTAGCTGTTTTTTATACTATCTTTTTTGCAGTGAGGCATATAGAACAAGAATTTTTACAGTCTTATTTTTCTAAAGGTTGGGTAGGTACATCTTTAACTAGAAAAGCCATTTCCCATGGTATTTGATGGTATTTGAAGGTTACAAAATATAATACGTATATAAAGATTCTTTTAATACAAAACAGTGTTAAAGGTTAACAATGAATACTCTCTATTCATTAGTTTAAATCTTTACTATTTTTTTAGTTCCTTTAAGAAGTGTTCTTATCTTTTTCTCAGGCAGCTAGAGAGTTAATGTATCCAGTGAAGTTCCAGAGACAAGAAGGAAGTGAGCAAACTATCTGTCTTAAAGCCTTCTTTACTCATACATAAAATAGTAGACCTAAGTCTCCTTGGCTTATTTACTTTGTTTCTATACATGTGTGCTGAGAGGGAACATAAGGCTGTTTAGTAACTAAGCTTGCAAAGCCTGTTTCCTGACTAATGTTTGTATGTGGTTAATGAATTTCTTATGGGTTGTCTGAGGCACTATTTTTTCAGCTAAGAGATCAGTTCTGTCAGGTCAAATGTTTCTAAGAAATTTTCCTTTATAATTAATGTGAAAGCAAAACCCAAAGCTCCCCAAATTTCCAGAATATAGCATAATGCAAAGTGGGATATGCCACACATTCCTTCTTTTGGAATCGTCTGCCTTGCAGGACTCTAGCAGACGGAGCCTTGCTCAAGATCCAGCTATTAAGGAGCTGTGGCAGGTTTCATTCACCATTTGCCACCAAGATTGGATTTGATATTCCAGTATCAACTATCAGAATTATATTCTTGAGAAAGTACTGGATTAGAATGATTCCTAGGGAAATTAACACAGTGTCAGTTGTGGACACCAAGCATAGCTCATATTTGCTGGGTAAACTCAGCAACTGTTAAAGGAAGGAAAGCAGATGTTTAGAGCATGAGGTGGGTACTGGGATGTGCTGCACAGGTCTGACCTTCAGTATTAAGGCTTCATCCCCTCATCTGCTGGAGGGTCTGCTGCCACCAGTCACAGCTGACTCCTTCCCAAGGAGCCACCACGCTCATGCATATATTCCTTTTACAGGGATCCCCCATCCAAATACTTCTTGCTGCAGGCTGAGAATTACAAAAGTCTTGTCCCACTGTATCAAACTGAGATATTATTAGAGGGCTATCAACTCCACCACTCCTCCTGGAATAGGTAACTAAGTTCATTGCAGTTGAACATTCTGACAGTCAGCTTTCCATTACTGTGACAAAACACCTGAGAAAAACAATTTAAAATGAGGAAAGTTTATTTTGGTTCATGGTTTCAGAGGTTTTAGTCTATGGTTGCTTGGCCCTATTGCTTTAGGTCCTTGGCAAGGCAAAACATCATGGTGCAGAGAATGTGTTGGAGCAAAGCTGCTCACCTCATGGTGGCTGGGAATCAGAGAGCTCACTTTTATAACAAAGCCCCTTCTCCCCAGCCCATCAAGTTATGAATCCACAAATAGATATCCATTCACAAGGTCAGAGCCTCATAATCCCATTACCTCCAAAGACCTTGCTCTGAACAATCCTACACTAGGGAACAAAACTTCAACACAGGAGTTTGGGTGGGGGGATAGTCTAGATCCAAACCATGACAAACTTTTTCCTTTGCCCATTTCTGCTTTCCTTGCTCTATTTAGGTGATATTCCCAAGGGAAGATCTAATAATTTGTCTATATGCAAATCTCTGTGTTTTTTCTGGGGGCATCCTGGTAATGGTAAATTCATACCAAATATCAAAAGAACAAGAAAGCAAATTTTCTTAAAAAAATCTGTAAACTGGGGCTTCCTTTGGGACAGCCTATTTTAATCTTTGCTTAGAAATAGCTCAGGATATTTGAATAGATTTTTGTATGCACAATGGTGATAGGAATCTTAGGTACATTCAGATGATATTGTTGAGGCTCATCTGCCACAATACATTGTTTAAGTTTTTGATGGTGTGTTTATTATATGAAAATGTCTTTAGTTTTTGGTATTATTTACCAATTGTCTTTCTCTCATTACTAGAATATCAATTTCTTGAAAGCAAGGAGCCTGTCTGTCTTGTTTCTGGCTCCAGCTCCAGCTTTCCAAACCTTTCCCAGCATGCAGAAAGTGGTGGGTTAGTAACCGTTAAATGAATGCTGTTCTCTACCCTTCATTTTTGTTTTCTAGTGTGTCTATGGGTGGCGTAAGGTCTTCAGCTGTGGTATTTAGAGCCAGTGAGAACTTTGAGTCCTCCAGATGCTGAGAGATACTGATTAAGGCAGAGATATGGGCTGGACTTCCCAAGTGATACTTGTAAGCTGCTAAGAGGAGAGCCAGGACAGGCAAGTCTATAGCTCATCTCAGTGGAAGGTTAATTCCTACCCAGAAATGAGCTGGGGCCAGGAAGTGAAGACAAGATGTGGACCATGCAGCAAACAGGAGAGTCCAGAAGCCAAGAGAGCGAGTATAGAATACAGTGTTTGTGAGTATGGGTTTCTGGGTGGGGCTGAATCCCAGCCACACCTTGTACTAGGGGACCATGACCAAGTCACTCAGTGTGTCTAAGTGGTCCTTGGTTCTTACCTACTAAATAAGGGTAACAATAGTGCACTCAAAGTCTTTTTGTGAAGACTGAGACAATTAAATCTTGTATATAAATTGAAACTTGTTAGTTTTTTTTTTAGTAAGCAAACCAATTGGCTAGAAGAGAAAGATAGGACAGGACTAGTTGGAAAAATAAGCCTTGTAATTTGTGCATTCCCAGAATGAAGAACTGGAGCAGATCTCTGCCCATTGCTCACTGCTAGACTTTGCATTTTACCTTTGGCCTAGGACCTGAAACAAGTGGGAGCAGATAGAAAGCCCTGAAGCTGTATTGGTGGTTTTGAGCCTTACCTATCAGTCCAGAGATAGCTGGACAGTTCTGCACAGGTGTAGTGCACCTCTCAGACTCACAAGGCAGAAGAATCGAGAAGTCTAGGAACACAGAGGCAAGAAACTTGAGAAACATCTTGCTCTGAGATCCCTTTAATTATGGAGAAGAATCTGGAAGGCCCTTCTGAGTGTAGAGTCTTGCCCATCTAGTGGAGAGTGTGTGATTTCCCTTCCTCAGAGAGAGATGTAGTCACTTTGCTGTAGGCACCACTAGGCTTTGCAGCAATATCTACTTGGTATTACATCTTCAGTGTGGCAGCCACTAACCACATGTGGCTATCAAGCCCTAGAAATGTAGCCAGTTCAGATTGAGATGTGTTGTAAGTTTAAAATACACACAGAATTTAGAAAATTTGGCACATAAAAGAATGTAATATATGCATTCATAATTTTTATATTGGTTACACTTATAAAGATAATATTTTAGATAAAATAAAATATAATAAAATTAATTTTAGTGTTTCTTAGTTTTTAAGATGTGACTACTAAATAAATTCACAGAGTGCTCTAATTCCCATTGGACAGTGTTGATCTGGCATCTCTGCTTTATAAAGTCAGATCTGTGGCCCACATATCTGAGAGATAAAAAGCTTTCCTTTCCATCACTCAGTCTTCAGTGTTGAATCTCTAGCAGTAAGGCTCCCCTTGACTTAACAATGTAGAGGTTGTCTCTACATTGATTAGTTCTAGGTTTATGATTTGTACTCCTGCAACAAAGTACAGGCTATTAAGTCTAATCTCTGACAGTTTTATCTGAGAAGACACCTAAGTAAATGTTATATCTCTGTTTTCTATAGCAAGCAAAAACTCATCCTGCTCAACTTAATGGCCACATATCAAATTAGTAAGTCATTCCTCTGATGTGAACAAATTGTAATGTGCCATGCATTTGCAATTCTAAAAGTGGTCTATATTGACTGAAATGTCTGTATTTTTTGTGCCTGTAAATTAAGGTGGTGGTATACTTGCATATTTCTAAGTGGAGATTTTAAGGATAACTGAGGTCTAGGATGATGTTATCTTCTTTCAAAGATAATTTATCATACTCCAGATAGACTAATGACATCAATGGGTCCAGGTCACCTTGATCTAATCAATGATTGAAGTGATTTCAGGCTGAGCATTAGGATCTGTGCAGACAGTATTTATCAGGCCATCTTCACTCTTGAGAGATAATAAGCAAGTTTTTTACTTCATTCACAGACATGGCCAAATATCTGCTTTTTGATTTTTCATGCTCTTTTTAAAAAATATACTTTTATCGGTGCAGTGTAATCATATATCATACTGAAGTTTAGTATGATAGAAAAACACTATGACACAAATTATAATGCACCAATAAAGTATATTTTAAAAAAAGAAAAATATATTAAGGCGGTGAAATGGATTGAACAGCAGCTCGGTGCTTTAGATTAGAGGAGACACAATATTCTTTTTTTTTTTTTTTTTTTTTTTGCAGTACTGGGAGTTGAACTCAGGGGCATTCTACCTCTGAGCTATACCCCCAGCCCTATTTTTTATTCTTTATTTTGAAACCGAGTCTCACTAAGTTGTGGAGTGCCTCACTAGGTAGCTGAGGCTGGTCTCGAACCCGGATCCTCTGGTCTCAGCCTCCCGAATGCTGGGATTACAAGCATGCGCCACCACGCCCGGCTGAGACACAATATTCTTATTGGTGTTCCTTTCCTATAGGTGAAGTTGTAAGTTTGTCTGTTCCTGAAGCTAAATAATGGAAAGAAAACTAGGGAGCACAAGTTTTCCTTGAAAGAGCAAGGAAAATTTGTAAACTCTTACAACATGTGAAATTACCTTGTGAGTTCACTTGATGAAAGAGAAAGAGGTTTAGATTTGGAGACAGGACAGTTTGGGTTCTTGTCATCAATCTGTTGATAACTAACCAGATAACTATGGGCCATTCATCCCTTCTGCTTAAGTCTTATTCTTCTGAAAGTTTGGAGGAGGTAGCACTAAATCAAATTGTTGCCCAAAGCCCTCAGTTGTGCCAACATTCTGAGAAACTACTTTCTTTGGCATGTACACATACACATACACATACACACACACACACACACACACACACACACACACACTGAAGAATAATGATCTTACCTAGAAGTTAGATAAAAACCTTTGCAATTTCTAGAAGAAAAGATAGGACCAACTCTCTAAAATACAGGTACAGGTAAAGACTTCCTCAATAAGATCCCCAAAGCTCAGAAAATAAGACCAGCAGTCAATAAATGAGATGGCTTCAAATTAAAAAGCTTCTATACAGCAAAGGAAACAATCAAGAACATGAATAGAAAGCCTAAAAGATGGAAGATAATCTTTGCCAGCGACTTCTGTGATAGAGGACCAGTATCCAGAATATATGAAGAACTCAAAAGACTTAATACCAACAAAACAAAAACAAAAATACTCCCTCCCAATAAATGGGTAATTGGACTAACTAGACACTTCTCAAAAGAAGAAATACAAATGAACAAAAATATTTGATAAGATGTTCAACATCCTTAGCAATCAGGGAAATGTGAATAAAAAAGATTCTATCTAACTCCAGTTAGAATGGCAATCATCAAAAATACTACTAATAATAAATGGATGGAAAAGATGTGAGGAAAAGGAATGCTTATATATTGTGGGGAAGATTGTAAATTAGTACCACAATGGAGATTAGTATGGAGACTCCTCAAAAGACTAGGAATGGAACCACCTTAGACCCAGCTATACCACTCCTCGGTATCTTTCCAAAAGAATTAAAGTTATTATACTATAGTGATATAGGCATACCCCTCGGTATCTTTCCAAAAGAATTAAAGTTATTATACTATAGTGATATATGCATACCCCTCGGTATCTTTCCAAAAGAATTAAAGTTATTATACTATAGTGATATATGCATACCTGTATTTATAGCAGCATAATTCACAATAGCCAAGTTATGGAACCAACCTTGGTATCCATCAATATATGAATGGATAAAGAAAACATGGAGTATACAATGAAGTTTTACTCTGCCATAAAGAACAGAATCATATCATTTTCAGGAAAATGGCTGGAACTAAAGAATATCATTCTAAGTGAGATAAGTGAGACTCAAAATCAAGGGCTGTGTGTTTTCTCTTACATATGAAAGGTAGAGAGAAAAAAAATAAAAGAAACCTCATGAAAATTAGGTGAGAACCTGTAGAGTAAGGGAAGGTGGTCTGGAGAGGGAGGAGGGGGGTCGAAAGGCCAATTAGGAGAAGAAAACAGACCAAATAAGTAATGTTTAATGTTTTCTGTGTATATACATGTATCATTATGAATCTCATTCTGATTGTGTGTGTGTGTGTGTGTGTGTGTGTGTGTGTGTGTGTGTGTGTATGTTGGGGTGGGGTACTGGGAATTGAACCCAGGGGCATTCTACCTCCAAACTACTTTCTGTGGTCCTGTTTTATTTTTATTTTGAAATAGGGACTTGCAAGGTTTCTGAGAGTCTTGGCACATTGCTGAGGCTGATCTTGAACCTGTGATCATTCTGCCTTAGCCTCCCAAGTACTGGGATTACAGGCATGTGTCACCATGTCTGGTTCTAATTCTTTTTTTTTTTTTGTAATAATTCGTGCTTTGTATATATACATTTTTTGTTTGGTACAAATTGATAAAGACAAATGTGCACACATTTCTCATCTGACCCTTTCCCCAATTCCCACCCCGCTCCCTCGCCCTCCCTCCCTCTCAAGTTCAGTTCAGTGAGTGATCTTGATATAATTGTGTAAGTACATCATGTGCCTTAGGATGCTCTCCCCTCCACCCCCCATCCATTTCCTTCAGTTAAATCAACTTCTTTGTTTATTGAGGGTCTCTACTTTTTCATCTGGGGACCCTCTTATGTCCCATCTTCTCCCTAACATCCACATATTAGGGAGAACATATGCTTCTTTACTCTTTGTGACTGGCTAATCTCACTTAACATAATGTTTTCTAGTTGCATCCATTTCCCTGCAAAGAACATGATTTTGTTCTTCTTTATGGCTGAGTAAAATTCCATTGTGTACATGTCCCATAGTTTTGTAGTCCATTCATCTGTCGATGGACATCTTGGCTGCTTCCATAGTTTGGCTATTGTGAATTGAGCCACTATAAACATAGATACACATGCATCGGTCTGATAGTTTGGTTTCCATTCTTTTGGGTATATACCCAGTAGTGGAATTGCTGGGTCATATGGTAGGTTCACTCTCATTTGTCTGAGGATCCTCCACACTGTTTTCCACAGTGGTTGCACAAGTTTGCAATCCCACCAACAATGCATTAGGGTTCCCACTTCTCCACACCCTCACCAGCAGGTGTTGTTGTTCGTGTTTTTTATGATTGCCATTCTGACTGGAGTTAGGTGAAATCTCAGGGTAGTTTTGATTTGCATCTCTCTGATTGCTAATGATGTGGAACATTTCCTCATACATTTATTGGCCATTTGTATTTCTTCTTTTGTGAAGTGTCTATTTAGATCCTTTGCCCATTTTTTGATTGGGTTATTT